>JANSTU010004133.1:0-17846 GCA_027564075.1 Bolitophila hybrida
ATATATATATTTGAAAAGCGTGATCTAAAAGGGCAATTTAGCTCATTTGTGCAGGTTGAATAAATATATATATATTATATATTGTATACGATTGTTCATTACGACCATGCGCGCCACATATATAAAATACACTAAACATATAACATAAAATATATGCTCTCAATATTATATGTGCGCATTGAAGGAAACAATAGAATTCGTATATAAATGGTAAATTCACGTATACGCAAGATAGGAAAATTATATTGTGAATACGAAGGAGGATCGCGCAGTTTCGCGAGTTGAAAACCATTATCACAACTGAACACAATAAGAAAAGCAGCTCTGAAAAGCGTCGTTATTTCGTGTATAGCTAAACTCACACATACATACATACGTATTCATCCCTGCGACACTTACGAATACATGCCAAGAGACGTGCGCGTAGAGAAAACTTTGCAAACTCATGCAGAAAATAATTGGAAGGAAGACTTTAGTTTTCCCCAAATTGAGCTAATTTGAATTTATACGTTTTAGATTGCGGGATGGGTGTTTCATTAGTGAATGATAACAATGCGCGCGCACTGTTGGGTATATTACCGGCGTTTCCACGTCCTGAATATTCCATTTTCTGCGCATAATACACTGCTAGAATATATATTATATTGTATATATTTAAATAGCTTGTGCATCTCGGTCGATGTGAAGAAACCAAGCCGTTTGTATATATAGTAAAAGTTTTTCATTATAAGGAAAATAATTTCAGTCCTTATGGCACACATAAATACATAAGACGAAGCAGTGCTAATATCGTCTTGTTATAGCGGCCTGCAGTTTTATATATTTCTATATGTGTGTGTGTGTGTAGTGTATGTGTGTGGGTGCAAGTGCGAGTACAAGGCAATCCGTTCGTCGGTTGTTGTTTGCGTAGTCAAATTACTGCAAATGCGTGTATTGATATTTATGGGAGCGTGCAGTGTATTTATGCGGGTGGTTTGGTGTCGATGGTGGTATATAGTTCACGTTTGTGTGTATGCGTCTATGTATAACATCACGGAATGGGGAAGGGTTTTCTGTCTGCGTGTGTTATAGCATTTGCATGTAAAATATATAGATCTGGTCGTGTACAATTGTATATGTTTCGCAGATTGTTTCAGAGTTTATTGAGGGTATTTGCAGTCAGTTTGTTCTGTGTATTATTGTAAATTTTCGAATTCTTTTATAAATTATAAATTGTTTGAAGTCGAAGAATTTGTTGAATTTAATCTTTTCGACAGCACAGGTAATTTTTTTATATTTTTGTGTATTATTGAAGCAAATTGTATAACTTTTTGTTTATTATACAAATATAATATTTACTCAATACATCAGGCACTTAAAATCATAGTTTCACTAAAATATTATAAAATAGAGAGAAATTGAGAAGTTCCTAAATGAAAAAACACGTATGATAAATAAATAAATATCAAATAAGTTTTTTGTGAATAAAGTAAAAGTAAAGTAAAAAAAAAAAATTACTTAGAAACCATAACTTTTCAAAAATCCATGCGATATATATATAAAGTTACTCACAAAAATGAGCGTACGCTGTAGTTTTTAGACTTAATATAAACATTTTATTCATTTAAAAAAAACACACCGCTTTCTTCTTCTTCTTAATTTGTAATATATTTATAATAATGTACTTCAAGTATATTTCTTTTAAAATGAAAATATTATTATTAGAAGTATTTTAAATTTAAAATCGAGCGTACACACTCTAGAAAGTGTAGTTAGATGGTGTTACTAAAGTTTTAGTGCATCTAGTATAATACGTGACTCTATGCAACAAGATAAGAATTTTAAAAGCATCTGATCAAGTAACAGTGCATTACAATGCAAATCATTAAAAAAAGACATAACACTGAAATCACAACACAAATTAATATTAAAATTATTTTTCACTGGCAAATGTTTACGTGAAATCGGTCTCATTCTCCAATACAGAATATTTTGCACAAATAATCAAATAGTTGTACCCTTTAAAATAAGTGGTAGAGGACGATTTACTTTTAAAAGAACGGTATATCTTAAACCAAATCCGCTTACACCCTAGACAAAGTGTTTCAGAACTCACTGAGGATGTTGGTTATAACTACAATCCAGAAACGATCAAATGATTATTATGTTCGAATTGCACGTATGCAACCATTAATTTCGAAAAATAATAAGTTTCATAGGAAGATTTTAGGAAACATGTTATATTTAGTGATTAGTGCAAAATAAAACTATTTTGATCAGATGACAAGCAAATTAGAGGAAACCCAATACCGATCTCAGAAAAGTTAATCTCTGCGATTTCGTATAATGTTTCAGTAATGGAATGCGGTTGCGTATAACGGCTAATGCTCCAGGAACGGTAAATATTTTTTTTTTGTCAAAAAAAATGTGATCCTTTCAGAATTATCTTAAACGAAAGGCGACATTTTCCCTTTTTTAAACAAATTTTTAAATCAAATTTTTTTTTGCCGAAAAATTATTATTTATATTATATTATTATTATTATTATTTCTTTATAGAAATGTGTAAAAAGAAAATGCATTCATTTTTACGGGAACAGGTCAGATGCGCGAACATTTTCTTCTTTTTTATATATATTTTACGACATTCTTAATTTGTGTTGTTCGCGAATATGAACGTTAGACCATCTTAGCAAGACCAAGATTTATGGTTATTTGTAAAAGAAAAATGAAGACCTTTTTAATAAATTTTTGTTTACAAAATCTCATTTATTATTAATATTAATTATTTGTAATTATGTATAAAATTTAATACAATAGCACTCCGTGCTAACGCATAGTCGAATAGCGCTTAAGAAAGAACTTACAGCTAAGCCTCGTTCTTAAATGTTTTTTTAACGCCGCTTGAATTCAGAAAGCCGCACACCCAAAAAGAAGAATAATATACACAATTATACACAAAAACTAGTTAATTCCAAACCAAGGTGTATGGCAATTATTATGCCCTCAAATACATGTTTAAGTAATTTAAAAACTTAAATAATTATAATTAAAAATTAAATATTTTCGCGAATAGCACAATCATTGAAATTAATAAATAAAATGACCAAATAATTTTATTAAAATTGAATATTGGTTTATTTTAAATTAATCTCGTCTCTATATTATAATTATGTTTTACAATATATATAGAGAGGATGTGGCTTGAATAGTTAATAGTATGCTCTTTCCAGCCTCCTCCTATCTATATAGCTATTGTACTAGAAATGAACTAAAATATAAAACAAATATCTTTACCATACAAATTTGGAATCCAAACCAGCCATATCACATGTTATATATATAATTTATATATATGCAAATGAATTATAATCAAAATCGACACAAATTACACACCGTAAGCATTCTTTCAAATTCTACCTATTTCAACTTATCAACAGCAAACAGCTGCTGCATCTCCGCTAACTCTCGTCTCGTCAGGAAACACCCACCAGCATACAAATGGTTCCGCTAATTATACACACTTAATCAAATCACAATTTGTACATTTAATGTGATTTGCATAATTCGCGTGTGCGCTCAGCAGCTGAATGACTGAAAACAACAACGAGCTCACATCCCAATGAGCATCGTGTGAATTGTGTATATATAATATGTATGTATTTGTGTAATGTGTATAATCAAAAGCACATAATTCAAAAAACACAAGTCCAAATAATAGGTTTTTTCTGGATTGTATGTGTGCTATTAAAAACCACCATTCTAATGGTCCAGCTATTAATCATACATGTATTATTATCGAGTTTTCTCGATGAATAAATCTTTTAAAATTATGAAACATAACAATTGAGCGGAACGATGCGACGAGCGTATAATTTGTTGTTTTTCTATATATATATATATATATATATATATAGATATACACGTTTATTGAGAAAATTGATTAAAAAAACTTGATTTTAATTGATTTTTATACGCGGTCTCTAGCGATCTGTTAAATTGAGTATATACATAAATACGCTTTTTTATATACATATAATATTATGGGTTTGGTGTATACTTAATATTCCTATATAAAGAAATACCTTCTTGTAATTTCAAGAGTCGGCTAAACCGCATAGAATGGTGCTAATTACACGCGATGTAATGAAGAGGGTAATTAAATTGATTGTTTTTAATTTCACTGAGCGGATCCCGCGTATTTCGAGCAGTCTACACATATGCCATATATAAATTGCACGCCTGACCAAGAAGTGTTGAGAACTTTGCATTTTATTTCCAACGTGTCTCGTAAACTTGGAAACTTATGCAATTCACGTTCCGCCAAGTGTTTTTGCTGCTGTTAAATCGGTTAATTAATGTCAGACCATTTTATATAACGTCACTGCAAAAGTTTAGACTTCATCGAACCATGAATCTGCTCTCATAAGCGATTTGTGATCTTCACAGCACATTCATTGCACCACATACTACTGTATATACAATGTCTTAACGCATGACTGCACAATGCACGTGCTAAAAAGCTCTCGCCGAGCTATCCGCAACAATTACACTTTATTTTCATTATGAACTCTTGTAAGCTTTTCGTATTGCACGAGTTGAAGCAATGTTTTTACACTATACTTACAAGCGAAAAGGTTCGTAAAATATTCATCGTATCACTCTCGTGCATGCTTAACTCTGGATAAGACTTAAAAATGCCATCACCATTTTCCATAATTAAGGTAATGCACGTAGTGTCTCAGCGGGACAGCGCAAGGTGTCTACGATAAAAAATGTCATTTATTATTAAAGAAATGCTCGTGCGTGAAAACCCAGGCGAGTTCGACTACAAGCGTCTGTCGGAATTGTATGTTTGCTCGCTGCGTGTTTTCTGAAAGGTTTTCGGATTATTTGCTTTTGTAGGTAGGTCTCATATGTGTGCGATCGTATTTTTTTCTTGATGCATATTTATTTTTATATGTATTTGTATATATTCCGGAAAGTGGACCCCCAGTTTTACATATAAGCTAATTGATTAGGTAGGTGGCTCATATTGTCGAGTCAGCGCAGCGGCTACTGTTAGTTATATATATTATTTATATGTGTGTAATAAATGTGGACATATTTTCAAGTGTTGTTGTTGGAGTATGCTAATAGTAATAACGCCTCACAATAGAGCGCATACTTTTATTTGATATATTGGTTGTTGTTGTTGTGTGAATACACGTTTGGTGTGCTTGAAGTGCTTATTTTAAGTTATATATTTACATATAGAATGTGCGTGCGGTCTTCGCAGTATATATACCATTACTTACTTTTGATTTTTAAGTAAAGTTTTTTTTATTATTTTCAATATTTTTTTAATAAGATTGGTATTTGAGAAATCTTTATAAAATTTAAGTTCAGCAGCATGTATTTTTTGGGTATTTAGTTATTTGCCAAATTTTCGTTTTTTTTTTTAAATTACCGCTCCAGTAAAATGACTGGTTTTACAATTTTATTATCAAATTGAAATATTCACCTATTTTTTTAAATAATGTCATGACATTGACTAGTAAATTTATCTAGGTGATGGTAAGGTTTTGCGCAGTTGTGATAAATTATAAATAATGCGTACTTATGTAGCACTATTAAATGCATGATTATCTGACAATACGTTATACATTTTTAGTCAATTGAATGTTTAGAAATAAACAATATCCTTTGGTAAGTAAACTATGTGTAGAGAGAAATAATAACCTATTATAGTTTCAATTTATTTTTATAATAATCACCAAAACGAAAGCTATATAACCAAAGTGATCCAGATTTCAGGAACAATAAATGTGTTGATATTCAGAGTAGTTATAGCGTTATTTCTGATAAGAGCAATGAAGATGAAAACGGAAACATATCAAACATACGTAAATATTTGTTTATCGTCCAGTTATAGTGAAGAAGATGAATGTAAAACTGAAGTTTCTACAGACGGAATTATTTGGAAAAAATAACAGAAGGAGAGTTTCTGAAAAATTATCAGTTCACAGTATTTTCAAGAATTGGGGACCAATTTTTTCCAAATTTATGAGTAGACATAATTTTACAGAGACCCTCTGCAAGTTCACACAATATATGTGAAACAAACCCAAAAAATGTGGCAGAGAGTGTTGCCTGGCGTTTGACTTTGAAACTAAATATGTAAAAAATAGATTTTCTTGTGTTTTTTACAATAGCAGGAGTTGGACGCTCTACGATATCATCACATTGTTTTGTATCACGTTGAGCATTCTGAATTCAAGTGTATTGGTCCTGGATTTTTGTTCCGACAGCATAACGAATAACGATATGTTCAAAACTATCGATTGGCCATCTCAATCACCTCTCTCGAGAATTGAACCAAAGTGTATGCTAGGATCCACCTACGTCAAAATGAGATCTTTTTCAATAATTGGAATATCACTGGAAAAAGATTTCCAAAGAGAAGATTAATAAAATTAATACAAATAATGGCGAAACTTTTTAAGGAATTATTTGCAAAAAGGGAGGACATGTAAACAAATCATTTTGTAAGGAAGATAATATATAATAATATAAAAAAAATCATATTAGTGCGTACAAGAATGTTAACTAATAATTTATAAAAACACTGAACTTCATTTAATACTGAGGTACTTGTAAAAAAATATCGATTTGATAACCGCAAATGGTTCTCCGAAGAGCATTTTGTTTACTTTGTTTTTACCACCGTCAAAATTAATGACATATTGGAATAATACAAATCTTATTTAAAAAAAATATGTGGTGTCTTTTAAGGTAGTTCAGAGGTATTAAGTTTCTACAATTATTTGGAAATATAACATTTTCAATCTAATGTTACAAAGGGATATGTTTTCGACTATACCTAGTTAATAATAAGGAGCTAGGTATATCAATTGAAGTTTCGAAGTTTGTCATATCGATATTCAGAACGATTTATACAGGATTGGAATTACCATCATATTCACCAGGTCTCAGTCCGCGGGCTTATACTATGGGAATATATAAAGGATCGCGTATACATAATTAATCAATTCAATTATTAATATATAATATTTCCCCGATGATTAGAAGTGATTTTAATTTATTGAACAGTTACGTTAAAATTTTTTTTTTTTTTATTTATATGTATGTTATTTACTGTTTTAATAATAAATAATATATTTTTACAAATCGAATATTGAAAATAAAGTTTTTCAAAACCAATTTTTACTAGCTGGACATGTGTAATCGTAAAACTCCTTCAAAAATAAAATATTTTAATATTAATTTTTTTTAATAATAATATTTTAATTTAATAATCCTTAAAAAATACAAATATAATTTTCTTTGCCTTTTATTCTAGCGTTTTTTATTATAATATAAACATACTATTTTTAAGGCAGTGAAACCTTGTAATACTGAATAAAACAAATAAAGCATTTTTGATTTATATATCAAAAATAAAACTTTGTATTTATTTGAAAATTGTATTATTAAATCAAATAAATAAATTCTCTGAATACAAATAACATAATACTAAAAGCCACACTTAAATCACACAAATCATAAATTCAATGTTTATCCCGAAACAATGCGGCGCACATCCGAATAATTAAAACCACATAATTTATTTTGCCATTGATTGGCATATATTTCAGTGGCGCACACGATAAAATTGATATTATTCAAATGTGCTGCTCAGGATACAATTACAAAACTCATTCGAATATATGTGTTTGCCTCAAATTGTGCCAGTTTAGCATTGAAATGTGTTCACCATATTTGTGGAATTGAAGCCAAAATTTACGAGTATTTACCATATATGAAAATATAAATTTGAACAATTATAATTATGTGTTTTTAGCAATTGTTTGAAATATTTAATTGACATAATTTCACGACTAACTTATAATTATTAATTTGTAATTTAAATGCAAATCATGAATTATATTTAGAAAATTTAGAACTTTTCAATATAAATTTGATTATTATTAAAAAAAATCACTATAGTTTGTATACAGAAAACAAATATTCTAGTCCTCGTAAATCGTAATTTTGTTTTGTGTTTCATGAAAATAATAATGAATATTTATGAAATCATCCGCGCAAAAACGTTGCGTAAATTTAAACGAATTGCAGTGCGCACATTACAGAAATTAATTACGCTCCATTAAAACGTGCACCAGTATACACGCGAGCACCAATACCGCAGACCAATAACTTTTCGGGAAATGTCCGAAAATGTCCCATGCGCACGCACTTTATTAATTGCCCCTTGTCACACAAATTAATGTAAATGTCTCATTACATTCGAATAAACGTATAAAATAATATATATATATTTTAAATAAATTTCATTCGTACCGCACAAATTATATCTTATAAGCTCCGTAACGGCGACGTCTTTGCGTGGCCAAATATAATGCGATATGCGATAATTATCTCAAAAATGCACGCATGCACTCGCTGAAAATCCAATAATAGCTTGACTCTGCGCTGCTTTATCCAAATTCCAAGTGTGTATGTATTTATGTATATATCCAAATTAAACGTAATGGTATGGTATCCTTTATTGTATTTATGTATTTTATGTGTGTACCTAGCAAACACACGCACAGCTTACTATTAGTAAAGCATTAAAATTCCATCACTAATTAATTTATTTTCACTGCTTTTATAATTGCATTATACATTTAATTCAGAGTATTTAATATACAATATGAATGTATGTATTCACTGCACTTTGGGGGAATGTGCATACGCCGCTTGCACTTTTCTCTGAATAAATCCGCGCGACGAAAATTCCACTGACCGACCGAATCAAATACATACGCGTACCAAACTCGTCATAATCCCGCGACTAACTGAGCTCGCGGAAATGCCTTGGCATGCACATGCCGCCCGGTTTCAATCTCAATCCAAATTCTATGCGCCGATGAGGCTCTCTCTCTGGTGCGCACTCCGAAACGTACACATGCGTTATGTCGGAGTCTATCTCTCTCAATTCGGAGAATCGACCGCGTGTGAACTCACTCAGAGTTCGCACCGCGTTTCTTCATTCGAATCAAGGTTTGTTTTGATTCTCTCGCACAGACCGAAATAGCTTCGTGTATCATAAAAGGGTTTGTTGTACAACAAAATAAAACGCAATGCGTTAACGATTCCCCTTTTTAACATAAATATTAGTAACGCATACTACTGCGTTGGTATATGATTCTCTCGATTGAGTTAATACTAGAATGTAGTTCGAATGGATTTTTATAAAAGCTATATGATTAATATTGTAGTCAAATATATTATGAACATATTCAGTTAAAGCAATAATTTTATTTAATTTTATTTATGTATAGCTGCACAAAAGGGAATTGAATAACATTGCAGCTCAATAGCCCGCAAGGAAGTCGTACCAAAGGTTGACCGAAAACGACGTGGAGGCGCACAGTCGAACGAGAGCTAGAGAAAGCTCAAACGAACTGTACGACGATAAAGGCTTTGGCTGTCCCGAATAGGGATCACAAAAATAATATAATTGTTTTTTTTTTTATAAATTCAGTACTAATTTATTATTTAAACACCAATCAGAAACACAATCATTAGAAAAACATGTACACTAATAATTTCTTTCACTAATGAGCGTAGAAGAAAGATTGCCAGCTGAATTAGAAAAGGAGCACATGGATAGAGAAGTCTATAAGCACCAGCAGAACGCATTGCTTATTATCAAGATTACATCTGATGTCATATCAGTCACGTTAATAAGGGCAGTTTAACATAATTACTATGAGCAGAGAACGAAATCCAAATCCACGAATACTATCAGCGCAAAAGGAAGAAGATGTAACTTTAGATACAACATAAATAAGACCAGACATAGATATTAAAAGAAAACACACTCGTATCGAGGGAAACATTGGAAATAGAAGGAAGAATGGGAGATATACGGAATAGACGAAACTATGTAATAATTGTCGTATTTAGGAAAGGTGGGAAGTGTAACTATATATACCAAGAAGTAGTTAAGGAGATTAAGGTTATTGTATTCAAAGACATCTACCGTTGAATCTGTCGTATGTTATTTGTACTGTCCCATGTAAATTAAGGAGCAAAGCTAAGAAAATGTACAATGTTTTTTTTAGATTGCGTCTTCCTCTAGTATAGGTTCTGAAATGTTGTATCTATATACTGTACAGTACATCATGACGAGAGACCCGTGTGTAACTTTTATTTTGTTAAAAAATAATTTTAAATAAATGAAATAAATAAATAATACATTTATAAATACCAACACCGGTTTAAATATTCCTTATTAAAACAACACCTTTTTAAAATATTCTTACTAACACAATCGTTGGAAATGGCAAACTAGAGCCCTAGTACACCATAACCAACACTTTTTAATATTTCCTTACTTAAATTATCGTTAGGAAACAGCAAATTAATGGAGCTAAAAAACAAAAAAAAAACGTTGTGGGCGACGAATTGTGTGCGGCAAATTGTGTATTAAACAAAATAATTCACTGTTCCTATCTTATTTTAACAGGTGGATGGACTAATTTTTAAAATGAATTAAAAATGTTACACTGACCTTTAATAATCCAATGCTAAACACTTAGAATGATCAGTCTTGCGTGTATCGATGATACTTGTAAGTCGAGCAATAAACACATAATTGCATTAATTCATTGTGTCATATTCACAAAAAAAATATTTGCGGTTACTTATTTACTTAGGTAGGTATCATAAAATAAAACACCCAGCTGTGGAAATAAAACATATAATACATGTCTGTCATCGAATACTTACTTACTTGAAATTTGAAAAAATCAGACTGTGCTACATTACATTACATGTAAATTATAATTTACCTCAATATCATATTAATTCATATCAGGCCAAAGTGTTCGTCAAGGATAAATGAGTTATTCTGCATTTTTCGCGTATTTTAGAATTTCTCTTTCGACCAGTTGTTGGAATATTTTCATGTGATCCAGTTTCATTTAATTTGCATTTGCATTTTGATTATCCTATCTGTAGAACATTTCACTAATTCACATAAAAATACAATTCTCTCTCTTTTAATCTTACTAAATTGAAATGATTAATAATACAGAATTCAAAATTGTAAAAATTCATGTATATGAAAGTGTTTATTGTTCACTCATCCCTTGCGTTATATTCATAATATCATAAACATATCCAATACCGCCCAAGACTTAAATTCATTGTCATCTGTTATGTTTTATTTTTAAAATTAAATTCAAAAAAAAAAATCAGCGGAATCCATGGTTGCTTTAGAATATAATTGCACTTTTGAATATAATTGCACCATGGGTGCTTCATACATATAAGCAAGTCTGTATATATTTTAAATAAATAAGTTTCCTACAAAGTTAAAAGAAGGGTGATAGTTAGGAGATCGCCAAAAAAGGAGAATCAGTGAAAAAATAGGATATTATGTTGTTGATTTGTTCCTTTTTTTCTTAAATGCTAAGTGCATTTTGTGTCTAAACTAATTATTATTTAATTTAAATTGAAATTTAAAAAAGTGTATACCATATTGCAAAAAACGATTAAAAAACAGACTGCACATATCGTCATTACCTAAACACATGCTTGGGCGACAATACGGCACTTTATTTGGAGTTTAGACTACCCAGAGCAAGAGGAAGAACATGTGATCTACAATTTTAGTCGATTTGTAGAAGGAAAATATGTTCCCTAGGACCCGAAATTCCTTTTAAATTTTCTTTATGGAACATTATCATCTCAGATAACATCTTTCGTATATTATAAATAACTGGTACAGCCAAAATAACTCACAAAATTAAGGTTCTTTGACTCACATGCTTAACTCTGCTACAATCAATTTCATGTTTAATTCGGGCATTTCAATGAAAACGCGCGAATCAGTGAAAAAAGAAGATTTTAGCATCAGCGATTTGGCACTCCGTGAAGAATATGGCAATAATTGTAAAAAGTTTACATTTATAATAAGTTCATAATGGTTATGGAAACTATAGTTTCAACAATCACTCATATTTCATGCAATATACTGCAGGATCAATGATGAAATAATGGAATATCCGTTATTATTCGAGAATAATTTCTCATATATCTCATGTATTCTGCAGTAACGTATTCAATTTCAACATCAGTATATATTATTATAACGTCATTAACTCCAAATTAGGCACGTATGTATACATAATGTGTAACGTATATTTAAGTATCTGCATCGCGTATGCATTCATGCGCACGTGCGCCCTTTTGCGATTGCACACAGTGTGTTTTCAATGCGATTTTAATAAATTGCCCATCTGTATCAACACGGCGCACGCGTTTCTTGCGTACACACATCGTGTGCACAGTAAAATTATCACGAGCGCATGTGGATCATTTTTTGTTTTGTTCTGCACCTCCGTTTAAGATTATATCCTTGCGAATCATTCATATAACAATGTGAACAAAAATCGTTTTGAGAAATTCAAGTTCAAGATTGCTGTTGCTCTCGCGCTTTGTATCTTTGTATTCGCATTCTGCGCACTGAATTTATTATAATACATATAAATATAAATACACGTTAATAACACATTTCTGCGATCGGATACGGCTGCGCGAAATGTTTTAGTCTTTCGCATAAATCGCTTATACAACAAAGATGTCAGGGCGTGCTGTAATCATACGTACGTTTTTTTTCTGCGTGTGCCTTCGGAGTTTGTTTCTTTTATTTAATATAAGTATATGGTTATTTAAAAGCTTACTACTGTTACAGATTTGATGTCTGCAAGCGTTTTTTTATGGTTTTATCTTGTTAGTCGTTTTCAGATTTCGTGCTAATGAATAATTGAAATCGGATTATTGTTTGTCTTATGTGCGTAATAGTGTATGTCGGTTATAATATAAATAAAATACAATTTATAATAAAATAAAATAAAAATATATTTTTTTTTTTAAATGTGAAATGTATCTTATCTATAAACTGTCACTTCATGCACCGGGTGCACGTTGCGTTCATGCTCAACAATGTGTAAAGCTTTGAAGATTATTAAAACCCTATATCCGTTTTTTTGCCTTTTGGATCGATCTGTCAATCTATGATAGAAATATTAAAGAATGGTATCATATATAAATACCCTTGTACATCTATAGAACGGCTTAATTTTAGTATATCTATATTCTATATGTATATTCGCTATACTATAAATGATATAATCCACCCTTGTGCATGGGCACACTGAAGCGCTCACAACTCAATGTATATACGAGTATGCAGGAGCGCAGCTCTTTGGAGCGATTAAGAACGCTGGTTGTTATGAAAAATTGTAATTGACATGTCAACAACATATGCTGCCAGGCAAAAGGCGCACACGCGTGTCTTGATTTATTTAATTACAGGCACATATAGTATATATATATATATATATTATATATACATAAACACACACACACACACACATATATATATATATATATTTATATATACGATCACATCAAGAGGGAGTCTGAAACCAAACGATACACCTAATTAGGAAAAGCGAAATAATGGCAACGATTATTAATTTTGGCGCTGGTGAGAAATTCCCTCTTTTTCAAGATCGATATTTTATTTTATGAAGTTGATTTTCAGTGAAGATTGTGTTTCCTATATGAACATTAACTATTTTATATACATCAGTTGAGTTTACCATTCACATGTATTCCAATTAGATACATTTATAAGCCATTATTTGTATACGGTATATGCCCTTAGGAAAACTATGTGCATATATACATCGAGTGGTGTAGCCGCCACCGCACATTTATAACCACAACAGACTTTATATACATAGGTATATCCGATATGTATTTTACCTACCCCATATATAGGAAATACATATTTATCCGAACGCATGCATTCATAATAGAATATTTTACCTTGGGGTGAAGTGCATGCACAAAGGAAAGGTTGCTCGTTCATATAATGCACTCAAATGACATTACAATGGAGATGGGCAAAGTCAATTTATTGTCTGTGACCAATTTGTGTGGTTTCACGCAGCTTCTATATAATAATATATATGATATAATAACATACGACCTCTCCTCCCCGTTTTCGGAGGCTTTAAGATGGTATTATGTGTGCTCTGTATAAATTACAGATTTCACATATACATTCATGTATACGATGTATATATACTAATGTGCGAATCATGTTTGTTGAATGAAGGTGCAAGATGCCTTCATGAATTTTCTGTCAGTGTGTGTTTGTGAACATTTAGATGAATAGCTGGAAATGCACAACAGAAAGTGGGAGTATAATTATTCTGAAAATCATATATGCACAGGTTTGTCGTCGTAAAGTTTGAATTTGCAAGACTAAGGCCAACGTCTTACTAATGGACAATTGGGCATGAATCGATGGAGTGTATTTGATGAATATTTAATTAAACTGTAGGTATTTATTATTTGTTTATATTTCAAAATAATAATTTGTCTTTCATATAATTTTGTTATAATAAGGAAGCAAAGTAGGTCAAATGCTTCAACGTTCATTTGCTCGAAAAAATGCTTAAATGCATAAATTGTGGTTTTTTTAAAATACAAATTATTACGCCAGTCATAATTTGTGATGTTTGCGCATCTGAACGTTCGAGCATCTGATTTTTATTTTAATAAAACATTCATAAATGGAAGTCATCGAAATTGTAAAATCCAAAAGAAGAAAGGAAAACTAGTTTTAGATGAGGTAAATGTGGTTTAGTGTACCTCTGTATCCAATATTGTAAGAAATTACCCCTGAGTACTTTTCAGGTGTCAAATTGCGTCGCTTATTATTTAATAATGTGTCTTTTTTATAAAAAAAAAAACAATATAAAAAATGCAAACAAAAAAATAAAGAATATAAAAAACAATATATAAATTTATATTTTTGTTCCTCCATTAAACGTGTTTTGTAAAAAGGAAATATTTGGACGAAAATCAAAATTATTATGTATTATCATAATTCAAGTTTATCAGAAATATATAAAAAACATATTTTAATACTTATTTAAATATATGCATATATTTGTATTGTTTGTTTGTTTTTACAAATAATTAATCTAACGCGTACGTATCATGTTCACCCATGCTGGCCACGGCAAGGCGGTGAAACGTCCGGCAGACCAAAGCGTTTTTCGAATGTAGCACTTTAAACGGTGAGCCCCGAGTTGAGGAGAACTGTATTGTGAATATTCTCTATATTTGAGTATGAAGTATGCATCGGTTGCCTTCATTGTTTGGTGGATGGTTTGGCAGTAAAGAAGTTGCCAGTCCACAGGGTCAGGATGCTGATATTAGTGAGTTTATTATAAAAATTGTACTATCAAGTTTTTTATAAATTTACAATTACAATTTACAGTGGATCAATTTAAGACTGCCATGACATCCGATGAGAAGGATAAACTGTTTATGGCCATTGGATATAACGAAGGCGAAGGTATTGCTGAGCTTCCTGTTGAATATTTGGCACTGTCTATGCAGTTTCGTTTTAATATGCTTGAGATTTGCGTAAAGAACGAAATGCTACAGTCGGACTAAAGCGATGAGAGTATCAATGACACACAGACTGCTGTCAATGCAAAGCATTCTTTTATGTCCTATAGGCTGACCGATGCAGCTGCTGATAAAATATCAAACATCTAAGAGCGCTCTGCAACTGGTATTTCAGTGATGCCAAATTACGTACTTATTTCATATGGCGGGCGTTACAATGAGTAAGCAATGAGAGATCTCTAGTACTTTTATAGAATTATAATGTAATTATAATAATAATGTAGTAGTATAATAATAATGTAGTCCGAGACTATCCTCCGAAGATATTTTATATTTTATGTTCTAAGAGAATCGAAAATTAAAAAGCGAAAATTAATTGATCGCAGGCGAATGTTGTTGTTTTTGATGTGGAAGGGCTCTCTTATTTAATAAGTATTTCCAAACAATATATGAATCTTTTGAATATAGCATCAGTGTAGATTTTTATTCTCTCAGTGAATACGTCAAATTTCCTTTTGAATATTTTTATTTTTTTTTAATATAAGTATGTATAACATTATTACGGTTTAGAAATAAAAAATATAAAATGAATCCCAACATGCATTTACAAAATAAATTTTATTATTTTAATGTTTTTATAATTAATAATTTATCACAACAAACACAATAGCTATGGTGTATTTTCTTGATATTATAGGTTATCTTATGTCGAACGTTAAATTATTACGCATAATCGTTATTTCATGAAACATAGCTATCGTGTGATATTAATAAAAAATATAAAAACGCCACTTTGATAAAGATTTTGCAATTAAAAATGCGCCATCTCATAGCAGAATTATAAGCCTTCTCTTGCGCCATCTAATATGTAAATGATTTTTTGAGCGTTGATAACTTCACGCAGTAGTGTGTCAGAGTGCATTCACCAAGT
This sequence comes from Bolitophila hybrida, assembly GCA_027564075.1. Taxonomy (NCBI): domain Eukaryota; kingdom Metazoa; phylum Arthropoda; class Insecta; order Diptera; family Mycetophilidae; genus Bolitophila; species Bolitophila hybrida. The sequence goes on from JANSTU010004133.1 coordinate 16,402, forward strand.
TTCCCTCAACTCGATGTGCACTCCACTTTAAATCAGTAGGTTTCCTCTTGCTATTAGTAGACTATTTCTGAAAAAGCTTATTGATTTGGAATAACGGAACAATAATGTCATCAATTAACATATACACACGCACCCTGTATAAAACAACAAGTGTATGATGGAGTTGATGATTCACGATTCCGAATATAAAAAGCAAGAAAATCTAGGTGCATAGCAGAGATATCTCAAAAATATGCGCATTTACTCTGCAAAGTATTAGAGTCGCGTCAGGGCAAATTAGGACTCCTAACCATCGGGGATGTTGTTAGTGTTAGAGCACAGTAGCTGAAATAGGAGTAGCACATCACAAACAGTACATTAGCATGACCTGACCAGTCGTGTGAACTCGTAATGGTTAACAAATCCGGTTTGCGACATCGTACACCGGATGTCCCACAATGGATTACAGGATCCAATAAGATGATGAATATGACTGAGTAAAATACTTTTTTGTTACGCTGTCCAACAACGCTGTTTTATACTAGATTTGTGCGTAAATAAGTCCTAATTAATTTTGCGTTCGTGTTTCTTATTATGTTGGTTGCTAGTGAGTCTTGTTCTGTGTGTGTATGTGTTGAGTGAATTTATTAATGAAAGTTACTTTATTGAGGACCGGAGAGTACTGGTCACCGCATCAAATAGCAGATTTTTTTTTATCAACGGTAGAAACTCGAAATTTTTCATTGTTTTAAAATTTCATAACGCATAAAATTATGACATGAATCGCTTGAAACTTGGTACTAACTGAGATGTATATGCCTTTTTCTCGTGTCCTGACTTTGGTAGCCGCAGAGAATTTAATAATACTAAGCTTCGTAAATCCTTACCTAGAGTTTGAATAAAAAATATTATTATTGTGTATTTTTGAACTTTGCACTTTGAATTTTTGAATATTCTGTCATATTTTAAATTTAATTGTATTATGGATGTGACTTTATTTATTTTAGGTGAGACTAAAATGTTTACCCAAAAATATATATTCGAGGGATTTTCCGAAAAAGAAACTAAAAACGTATAAATTAACAAAGTTTTTTTTATAATTATTTTGTACCGATAGAAAATGTGTAACGGAAGTAACATGACGTCGGTTAAAACACGGCAATAAATAAATAAACACAAAATCCAACATGCGTATTTTCTATGATCGGCCACTTTGCTTGTTTAAAAGGTGTTTTTTTTGTAGAATCATGTTATTAAATTTTTAGTTTATTTTAGTATGAGTGGTCAGGTCATGCTAATGTGCTGTTTGTGCTGTGCTACTTCCATTGGAGCTAATGTGCTCTAACACTAACACTAACACTAACACTAACAACACATCCCCGATGGTTAGAGTCTTAATTTGCCCTGACGAGACTCTAACAACTTTGCAGGGCAAATGCGCATATTTTTGAGATATCTCTATGCAC
>JANSTU010004144.1:0-17843 GCA_027564075.1 Bolitophila hybrida
TGCTGCCTGTAGGCGACAATGTACAAATAAATGTATTATACTATTGCACTTTTTTGTATATGACATAAACAATTAATTGTGTCATATATACACACTACGAGCCAGCAGGCACGACAGATCGCAGTTTCAGTAGCTTCATGGTAAAGACAAATTGCTATGCTCTATGGCGAGAACCTTCACAACATTTCGGAGTTGCTACGTTTTTTTGGTCTTGTGTTTTCGAACGATGTAGATGAATCACTATTAAAAGTATGTTGGCCATTAGCTGACTTGATTATATGAATTAGAGTAGAGTAGACATTAATTTTGACTGGTATAAACTTATAAGTTTAGATGACTTAAGATAATGAGTGTAATAGATGCTAATGAATATTTGGAAAATGTATTATTCAAATTATATAACAATATTTTAAATGGATTTCGTCTTCAATTACTGTCAAAATAGGTTTATAGTGATTGTATATAACATATCCGGCTATTATGTAAGAATAACACACTACCATTGACGAGTCCGTTGATACATTAGATTAGATTTTCCATTACTTGAACTCATCTCTTTGGGTTGTCACCACGCTTACAATTCATATGCAACATCTAGTCGTGTTTGGTACAACTTACCCTTGAGACTTGCAACTCTGAGCCATTAATTTCAAATTTAAATTATTCAGTCTAATATGTCTTAACCTTGGGGTAAATTAAGACAGAGTGCGTCATGGTATATATTAGTTCCACATGTGTTTAATTGGATTTAGGTCCTAAATTTCAGAGGACCAACCCATGACGCAAATGTGTTTATCGTGAATTTACTCTTCATGATGCCGTTAATTAGCCGAATTTCATTGGCAGAATTACGATAGGCCAAACTATATATATATTTATGCCAACTCTCTACCTATAATGATTGACTTTCAGACTTTTTATCTCTATATAGTCAAATAAAAAAATGACCTTTTTCCCATATTTTATTTATATTTTTTATATGATATGTATTAAAATTACTTATCGATTGATATGTTAAAAATCCTACTTTTACCCATTAACCCCTCTTAAATAGAAATTTTAATTAAATTCACGCCCTTTCATCCTTTTACTGGATGACCGTGTGAGGAACAAAATATAATTTATAATTTAAAATATAATAGGGTGTCAAAAAAGTCCTGCGATATTTTTATTCAATTATTCATAAAATTGGTTACAATCATCCGATTTATGTCAAATATTCGCCGTTTTGTTTGATGATATGTCAACTTCATAATAAATTGCACAGGCCTCTTTTGTGGCCCACTTCCAACCTCGTTCGCCATGGACAGAAACAGGTGGTAATCACTTCGTGCGAGGTCCGGACTATACGGTGGATGCAAAAGAACCTCCTATCCGAGCACACGGAGCTTCTGGCGCGTCACCAAAGATGTGTGTGGCCTTGCGTTGTCCTGATGGAAGACAATTCGGCGGTCCAGTTTTTGGCAGTACAGGTCCGAATTGAGCGTTTGACCATAGGGGAGCAGCTCATAGTGGATGACTCCCTGCCAATCCCACCAAACACACAGCAGAACCTTCCTGGCCGTCAATCCGGGCTTGGCCACCGGGTCGATTTGTTGCGATTCAGCAGCGATTCGCATGCGTCGATACGGTCAAAGATGTTTTTCTGCGTCAATTCGTGTGGCACCTATAAATCGAGCTTCTTTGTGAATCCAAGCTTCTTCAAATGGTTTATAACGGATTTATGACTAATTCCCAGCTCTTGGCCGATGCTACAGCTGCTACTATGCCGGTCTCTCTCGACCAATTCAGCGATTTTGTCGCAATTTCCGACGACAGGCCTTCCGGAGCGGGAACTGTATCGTGTCCATAAACTGCACAAATTTCATTTTGAGATGCATTTTTGGCTTTGTCGTAGTAGTACTGTAAAATAAAAAAATCCACATCGCATATTTCTGCCTGTTTATTACAAAATAATTGCTAATTGATTGGAAATGTAAATGGTTTTAGCTTCAGAAAGTTTTAAATAATTTAATTATTATTAATGTTATATTATATTAATTTTATTTAATACATGGTGTTTTTTAAGACATTGGTTTTTCAAATTCCAGGGACAAAATAACTATCCATGTGTGAAATCTGGCTACCCATATGTCATTTCTACTCAGTAAGGTTTGCCATTTCACCATGAATTGACGAATGTACGCCGTTTCGCCGAATACCGTTTAGCCGAATGCGGTTTCGCCGAATGCTTGTTTCATTAATTTATTTTGATTCTTTTTTAATTCAACACAAAGTACATGTACATAAGTACATAAAGTACATACTAAATAGTTTAATGTGTAAAAGTTGTGTACTTAACAAAAGCGGCTAAAAGGCTATTCGGTGAAACGGCATTTAGGGAAATGGCCATATAACTGAATAGACTGACGCCTCAAGATCACTTGCTTGTGCCTCTGTTGAGCAAAGTGATGAGGACGACCCATTGAATCAATTCGTCATCGTGCGCAACAATGTCCTTCTCCATCAACTTTATGGAAGATTTTAAGGAATCATCTTGGCTATGGTCATATAAAATCCAGCTCGTCTATGAAATGAAGCAGCAAGACCATCGTTCGCGTCGTATGTTCGCTAAATGTACCCAAAATGTGCTTATTTCGTCGATTTATCTTCAGCGATGAGGATCATTTTTGGTAAAATGGGTTTGTTGCAATTTTACAGTTTAGAGAAAAGATAATCGAAACCTATGGGTTTTTCGAAACACCTCTCCATCTACAACAGATGACGGTTTGGTGATGACTTTGGGCTGGTGTCGTCTTTCAAAATTATGCTGGACAGGCTGTTACCGTCATCGGTGATGGATACCTAAATTAAACGGCCTCACCGACAATTATTTGTGGATGTTTTATTTTATTTCAAAGTTCACGGCATTTAATAAAACTATACAAAATGTAAAATTTCTAAAATACTTATTGTGGTCGACGTTAAACTATTTTAGTAATTTTATAGATGCTTCTAAATTTTTAAACTTTTCTAAATTTTCAATTTTCAATCAACAAAAAAATAGATTTTTTTCAAAGAGTTTACTGTTTAGCTCGCTGATTTTGATCTGATTTTGCATTGAGGGCTTTCGAGATTAACATCAGTGAACTAATTGGTAAACCCTTTGATATTATTGAAAAAAATCGATTGTGTAGTGTATTTAAATATTGTATTTACATCTCTTTCGTTAATGCTCTCATATTTTTGGCCAGATTTGACGCATACAGCATTTCTGGTAATTCTTTATTCTGGTATTTCTTTTATTGCCGTTTTCAGATCCGGCATATTTAGTTTCTTTTTTAAATAAAAACAGTGTACAAACAAAAAAAATCATAAATCTCAATATCCTATCCTATCTATCTATCCTATATTTATAGAATTTTTAAACATAATAATTACTTATCATAAATGAATTAAATGAATTATCGATTGTCTGGCAAATATTATTTAAGATCGTACAATATAAACGTATTTGCATATACTCGTATAACACACAAACGTGTGCACGTATAGTTATGCTCGAATTGTCCAAATATACTTTGTAATACACATTTTACGCTTCTGATTATCTTAAAACGCGTGCGAGCGCCACTCCATAATTTAAAATGTACATAAATAGGTGTATATGTAGGTATATAACCGTGAAATAATTGATTAAAAAGTCTCGATTATTATAATTGATAAACATCCACAATAGTAAATTGTTCCTCTTTTATGCAATGTGTATAAGTATTTATACAATAATACTTATAATATGTATTATACAGATACAAGCTACGTGTACTATTTCTCAATGCATAAAATTTTGTTTTATGTTCCCACACTCCCACCCAAAGGCACCTCATCACATAGAATATTATAGGTCCCATAGTCGCATAAAGATTCGAAGCGAACTTTACGAAAAATGATCATCCATAAAGAATGGAATAACAATGAAATCATTTAAAACACCTCTTCGGTTGGCCCTGAGCAAAGATCGTCTATGCAAATACAAGCTCACTAAAACATAGACCAAACGCATTTTAAAGCCAACTCACGAGTTCCCGATTCGTCGTGCCTTTGTGGCTTGATGATGACCCCATCCACAAATTGCAATCTCTTCACAGATCAACGCGATGAACAACCTTACTCTTCCTTTCATTTTCATTTACAATTCGAACACACGAAGGCAAAGACTTATTCTTCTCAAAGACCGTCTGCCGCAATTATCGTCGCGGCTTTGTGGTGCAACGATATATTAATATACAGTGTGTTCCCAGCAGTGAGTGCGTCCATGTGTATAATATTGGATCGCGTGTCTCGTATAGGTACACATAATATTCGAATTGAATATTTTAAAAACCAGGCGTGCAAAAAACTAAAATTTCTCACCACACTTATGTTCGCCGAGATCTGAATTACAGCGAAGCGCATAGACTGGATTTATAACGACATAGGAACGCTCAGATATACGCTACGGTCGCTTGAGTGCACAGTGAACTTGTGATTATTATTTTTACTGGTGGTATTTTCTTTTACATTAAATCTAAACTGAAAAGTGTTAGTTAAGGGTGCCCAGCTCATCAAAATGGATCTATTTAATTTCCGGTTCTGTTTGCTGTTTGGTAAGTGAATTGACGATTCGGGTAATGGTAATATTTAAAATAAATGTTAGTTTAATTTGTAATTTTATCCTTAAGAGTATTTGTGAAATGGTGCCCTATATCCCGAATAGAGATTAAAGAAATAATTATATACACTTAAATCTAGATTTAATTAATATTTTAATAAAAGTTATAAATTACAATTTGTTTAAGGATATGTTTCTCGATATTAATATAAGAAAAAAATGATTTGAAATGGGTTTAAAACATATTACGCGCACTATTAAGTTATGTAAATAAACTAACGTGCAGAATACACCTCCTGAATACATATGAAAATTCTTGAGCCATTTTTTATTATACTTTAATTTTTTTTTTTTTTTTTTGAGAAAACTGAATATTTGCAAGTTATATTAAACTAATTCTTTAAAAAAATACATTTTAACATAAAATATGTTATGTTAAATTAATATACATTATATAAAAAATCTCAATATAATATAACAATCAAGTTTAAGATTCTTTCTTCTTCTATTTCATTTTTCCAAAACGTTATATGTAAGAACATTTTGAATTAAACATTATTAAAATATTACAAATATTTCTAGCTCAGAAAATAATAAAAAGATTATTTTTGAGGATTATATCAAAATATAATCATAAAAATATTTGTAATATAAGGTCATGGTTTGATCCTATAACATTTAGAGATAAGTTTTTTTTTACTTTTTTAAAGATTCACTGCTATCATGACAATTTCTTGTGGTTTTTATTTAGATAATTTTAGGATAATACTACAAACAGTAAAATTTCTAAAATTCCCTTATATCCATGTTTTTTTAGATTATTAAAAATCCAGGGTTTGCTCAATTTTAATAAATTTCCGGTTTGTTTAAAAATATTAAATTAATTTCAATCATGATTGTTAACAAAAAAATGCGATTAATGACTCGGAGTATTTCACCTTCTCCACTAAAAAATCAGTGTGATAAGATTCGTTTTTTTTTTTAATTTTAATTTATGAGATTCTGAACGGCGTTTTCGATAAGTGCTACAAATGTATATTTGTTTAGGTTATAAAATCCATATATCAATAGTTTGAAGGAATAGCTGTATGTGAACTTTGAAAAAATATATGTCATCAGTTGCTTCCTATATTTCTTAAGGTATGATATTTTCAAATTCTATAGATATTGAACCATATTGCAAAATTAAAAAAAAAAAAAAAACAAATTTACGCAATAGAGAATGATATTGAGCCAATATATCTGAATCAGTTGCAATATTTTCGAAAATCTCATGTCTTTGCAGATGATTATATTCTTTGAAAGACATAAATAAATCAAGATAAACTGATAAATTAATCCATATAAATTGTTTCAAAAAATATCTTACCGTATGAAATTCAAATGAAACTAGGTATAATCTTTAAATAAAATATATGCCTATTCGTAGAACCAAACAATATAAAACTAATTAGTAATACAAACATTAATAAGTAGAGACAGATGTAGTCGTACAATGCAACAACAAAAAAACATAATTTGTTAATAGATAAGCACACAACCCAGTTCAATAAACTCATAATGGTAAAATTGTAGAAATTATGACTATAACACTCAAATTAACAATTTATCAAAGGAACAAAAGAAAACATGAACAAAAAGAGTATTAAAAACAGAAAATAATTAATATCGTGGAGCAAGATTTAATGAAAAAGAAACTCGGATCAAGATTTATTGGAAGCTTGGTATTTAAACACCCGGTTTTATATGTAAAAAAAAAAACAAATATAATATTTACTAATATGAGAATTACTCGTTCAAACTTTTTCATTTAATATTTGCATCATGGACAACAACTCATTGTCTATTAACAAAATCGCCTTTTACAATAGTGAGAAATGCGAAAAGGTGATAAACGCTGCAGCGATTTGTTCACCGGAAATAATAATGTTTGTAGTTGAACATTTTATGAACTAATACCACGTATGCAAATGACAATATTTCACCAAAAATGCAAAATTTGTATTCTTGATTCCAATAATACCTGACGCCCTTTTTTATACTTTATTATCTTTATTATCGAAGAATCTCAAAAGTGAGAAAAATTAGATTCGTTTACATAGAAATGTTATGTTAGCTTCTCAACTTAAAGACAAATCTAAAATGCTAGAATAAAAAAACCAATAATCAACTGTCAATACAATATCAGCGTAAGTAAGGAAAGGTATTAAAAGTACCTTATCCTGTCGTAAGCGAAGGTTTTGTGGAATAATACATATAATAATATTATAAAGTTTTCAGGGGCGTCTCAAACTGTATTTAAATTTAAAAAAATGAATTTCACAGCATTTGATAGTTGGCCAATTGTAGTAATTAGCACATTGGCGGTTATTCTGGTCGAGAAATAATATTACTAAAACGTTTGTTTTAGTGTTAAAAACCGAATCGCTATTTTGTCCGACCGTTTTAACGCAGATTTTTTCGTTTTAAAATAAATTTATTCTATCCTACTGACCAGGTTTAAAGTGTTGGTTTTAAAAAAATAACCGAAATTTAAATGTAATAAAAGTTCAAACTAATAAATAATGCATTTACATCCCGTTTTCAGTTTTTCATGATTTTTTTTAAATATTATTTTGGAAAAACTGGAAAACATAATATATATTAACACGCAGTTTATTGTGTTATTGACAAAGTACCAAAACCTTGTATTATTATATTATATTTTTTCGTTTTGGTAACATTATTATGAATAACCTGAAATTAATTAATTAATTATTGCTGCGCCAAAATTATCACAATTATCTATCAAATAAATTTGGGATTTGATCGCCAAGAGTATGGAAAGATAAGGTTAAGTCGACGCGCTACGGATTCAAATGTCTCAGATTCAAATCACGGTGTAAAAGAAAATCATTAAAAATGTACAGTACTCAATGTAAATTAAACAAACTCAAACATATCAAAATCGGAAACAAAGAACATGATTGGAATGGTAAAAACAAGTACTATCAAATAGCATACAATTGGGTTTATTATTATTTTAGAAGAAACGGTTGGCATTCTAAAAATGAACTTTTTGAAAATAGAAATTATAACACTAAATTAATTTTCAAGTGACATTCACTGTTTAAATGCAGATGGATTTGCAGACATATTTAGTTAATTTTACATATAAAGAAGAAGTGTTTAATAATAAATGTATACCCTACAAATGGTAAATAAGAGAGAAAAGGATACATTATGTTACACATTATGGAGATTATTATTATTATTATACACTAAATTATGAAGTTTTATTTAAGATTTAACAAGGTCATTCTTTTTAAATCAACTGGTAAAAGAGTTTATTTAAGAAAATATAAACAAGTTTCCGAATTCGTAGTCTTTATAGACAAATAGACAAAAGTAACTCATATAATTTGAAAAACTAGAAACAAAAAAATAATAATTTTAAAAGGTTGGTTACGATTTTTTGCTTGTATATCGATGTACGTAAGACATCGCCCGTATTTGCTAATATTCAGACCAACACTATATAAGTTATAAGAATATATTGCAATTGTCTAATTAATTCTTTTATTTTGTGCAGCTCATTAAAATAATTTTTAAACAATAAATTACGTAAACAGAGTGTATTTCCAAACACAAAGTTTCCGTGGCGGAAAGCAAATCCAATGCACAGACACAAAAAAATAATTAAATATATGCATACGGAATATGAAATGCAATTTATTACTCGAGTGCACATCAAGCAGTCAGACTCCCAGAGAGATATGTGTGTGTGTGTTTTTTTTTTTGCGGTTATCAAATTAAGATGGTAATTGCAAACTTTGCGCGTATTCCGTAATATTTCAATTTCTCACACGTTAAAAGTGCAACCTCTTGCGATTTGGGTTACAGATAAATGTAAAATCTTTTGTTTGTTAAAAAATATGATTTCGAGCAAAAGAAGTACACACTCGAACTCACGTAGCTGTGTGTATATAACATATCTAATGTTTATTATGTATGTATTTTTTGTGATTATAATGATTAATGATTAATGAACACGCGCTTTACATCGGTGTACAATTATATAATGTTATGCATAAACCATGAAAAATGTAAATAGTTAATTTAATTGTATAATTCATTTATTAGTAAATAATTTATAATGCTGCATATAAAATCGAGAATCAAATGTATCAGATTTCCTCTGTAATAATTGTAGTTTAATTGTTAATAAAAAAAATTATATTTATTTATTATTGAATATGAGATGACATAATGTCCGTTTGTGTCATGTGTCCGTTTGATAAGGTCTAGTATATTTCTCAAAAACTCTAAAAAGTATATTTTTTCGCCTTGGGTAACCTTTTTTGATTTTTTTTATTTAAATTAGACTGGCGTAATAAATTATATGTAAACAAAATAAAATCAAATTGTCTTTTTTAAACACAACCCAATTTATCATATAAATTTTACGCCAGGATTTTATAAAGTACTGGCTCGGGATACATAAAACATATTACTTGAAACAACACCATTAGGGCTAAGGCAGATTTGACAAAAACATAGAAACATAATAGTTAATAATAAAAGTAAAATCAGAGTTAGGAAAAACTCGTTTTTCTAGAAATTTCTACAAGATATTTTTTTTAAAAGCGAAGCTAGATAAACGCACTACCACCAATACAACAACTGAATACCATTCATTCAGAATGTATTTTTGTTATGACTTGCAAGTCACCCTATACCATTATATATTATAGTTTAGAATCACCGATTTATTTTTTTGGGACAGCCAGTAGTTTTCGATATTAAAGGACATATCAGCTAAATGCCGTTTGATCTTACCAAAGTTGTTAAATTTCAGATACATAATTTCTATAACCGATATTATATAATATTTTCCAACAACGTATAATTGTATACCTATTTTTGTAAGAAGCAATAAAACGCAGTGGCCTACCGTTTAAGACAATCGACGAAGACGCAGTGGACAATACTTATCCGTGTGGTTATCAAATAAGCGTTTATAAATAATTGATCATTCATGCGCAAAAATATTTTTCGTATAGGACCTATTCAAACTGGTATACACACATTATAGTAGACATAATTATTCATAATTGGTATAATCTTAAATAAACACAATAATGTATTCAATTTATTCATTAGAGCGGCGCACACACTCGATATGAGGTAATAATTACACACGCGTGTTACTTATATTCTTATATTGCATGTATGTACTCAGACTCATATATATAAATATTATACATTCATGTGGTACAGCGAGGCGGTCGTGTCGAAGATCACTTACCCACATTCGTATTATGTAGTATTATTATATTATCTCGCGCAAAACACTTTCTTTTTGTTTATACTATCAGCACTCAGACGCTTAGCCGCTGTTCCACGATATTATGTCAGGCAACATAAGCTCGCACATCTCTTACTCTAAAGTATAACCATTTCCATATATTACACCGCTACGTTTGATAATGATGTAACGGCAGCGCATGCGACTTACGATCGCCGCAAAACAAGAATGAGAACGGTTGCACGCGCGATCGCACAAATCTTCTTCTTTTGCGCATCTTGCATATGGCATTTAGCCAAAGTGCATAATGCACATTCGATCAACGAAGAGGTATTGCATCACGATATTACGATATGCACTTTGTTCCAGACACGTTTAACGGCAGGAAATTTAAAATGTCGCTACACGATCTTTTAAATCCCAACTTATATATAATTTACATAATATAACAAAATTTTGGTCTTTTTACAGTTGGTTTGGTGGCAACGATTAGCACTGCTCAATTCCTGAACAACAAGCCATTTCCCAGCTACAGTTTGCAGAACATGCCACGAACCGGATTTACCTGTCGCGACAAGATCCTGGGCGGATACTATGCGGACTCTGAGACCCAATGCCAGATGTTTCACGTGTGCGTCAAAGTTGCTGGCGTCGGGGTAAGTACCAATAAATGGCTATAAAAATTACACATTTTATAGAATATTCAGCATTTTTTGTATGTCCTGATTAAATATATCCTTGTTTTGCTCTCTTTTGTCCTTTTGACAATGGCTCAGTTGCAATCGACTGCTATATTAACCATTATGCTTACACATATTGATGATTTACGATTCCGAATATAAATAGCATACGCGATATTAGTTCATAAAATGTTCATTTACAAATGTTAATATTTCCGTAATTTGAAAATCGTAGAACCAAATACATGCATTTCGTTGTATTGTGAATTGCGAATTGAATTGTGTATAATTCATCAATTTAGCTTATCTACAGGTATTTTTCAAAATTCATCAACGTCCGTTAATATGATTGCAGGCTTTTAATCATCTCTGCTCTTGAAAAGCAACTATTTTCCTGTGCATTAAGGCCTTTTTATGTGTTTAGTTTTTATCGTGACCACACGAACAAAGAGTTAGAAATAAGCTATACGCGTGGTCACCATCTGGTAATGTACAACAAAAAGAAATGTTGTGAATATATATTTATTAATATATATTTGTAAGATGGACACTTATGATTATCTTGTTTCGATTAGGAAGTGAAAAGACAACAGTTTTTAGTCAATGTTTGCATTGTTAGACTGTTTGTTATGACATTTTGATGTTTGGAATTGTTATTTAATCAACTTAAAAATGTTTTTTTACCGTTTTGCCGAGGCTATCTTACGATGAGTTACCATCCATCAAATTTAATCATTTTTTGCTTCTTCCTCCACGCGATCTGATGCCTGATTCGTACTCTGTTCTTATTTCCTTACTAACGTCTATTAGGCTAAAATATAAAAAAAATATTGTAAAAAAAATAATTTTATAATTTAAAAAAACTTTTAAGAAAGTGTAAATATTTTTTTACCAAAATTCAAAATAAAACAATATATCATAATGTCTGAGGATTTTTTTTTACTTTAATAAGAGTTATATTAATTTATCGAATAATAATTTAAAAAAGAAAATCTTCAAAAAAAAAATTACAAAAAAAAAAATATAAATAATAAGCCATAAATAATAAATATTATTAATTATTATTATTAAATAAATAATTTTTAATATAAAATAAATATTTAATTTATATATTCTATTATATATGTATATTTTATATATTTATTTATTTTTTGTCTCTTTAAATATCAAAAATGTTATACTGTATGTATATTATTGTATTATATATTCTTGACTGTTTTTTTGAAAATCATGAAGCCATCATTAATATAAACATATGCCGTTATACATCAATACTCAAATATTAACGTTGTCCGGTCACTTTATTCAAATGCAATAATACTAAATACGATTCGAACGACGAAATTTATGAAGATTTATAACGAATTCAATGTTATGAATTATAGAACAACAATAGAGAATAAAATAATGTGTGTGCGTGTGCGTGCGTGTTGTTTGTAATTATGTCAGCTTGAATCTTTTCCTTAACTTATGTATGTTTTATGTATATTGAATAGTATATTGTATATAGTTTGCATGTGCATCAACATATTCTTACAAACGAATGCATTATGCGTATAAACAATATCTAACACTAACACACAAACAAAAAATAACAGCGCAGTTTCATCAATTCATCATTTCATTCATTCCGGTGGTTGTGCTACATTGTTATTACGTTAATTCATTCTGCAATTGCAAAATACCATAAATTATATTTTCTTATAAGTTATACATAATACAATATTCTCAAATTATACGAGTATATACACTTACACATAAGGTACTACATAATTGAATGAATTCTCACGCGTGTTGGGTGTTGCAGGTACAAGATTTCAGATTTCTGTGTCCCAATGGTACTGCCTTCGACCAGGAGGCCCAGACCTGTGCTGACTGGGGCGATGTAGATTGCGAACAAGCCACCCTGTATTATGGCAGCGATAACTTTGACCTGTATCGCATTGGATCCGGATTCGAGAGTAAGCGTGCACCTTTCGCCGATGAGGAAGAAGCCACTTTCCATTTGCAGCGTGCCGAAACAAGTAAGAATTTTAAATAATGTATATAGGAATATATAAGATCAAATTAAAATTATAAATTTATCTTTTTAGGCGACATAAGACGTAGTAAACAAACGATAGTTAACCAAAGCTCCGGACCCGACAAGGTTTCACTTTACAATAATGATCAGATCGGACGATCTGTAAATGAGTTCTCAGGCACCCATCAAAGGCAATCTTATCAACAGAGCCTATACCAATCGCAAAAACAGACCACAAAAGCTAAGCCAGTTACGAACTTTGTAAATAGCTACAACAATCCCACGCCAACAACCACTCAGAAGCCGTACGTAATTCAAACTACCCCAACCACCACCACAACGACAATAACAACAACAACCTCAACCACAACTGCGCCTTACAAAAGCACTGCTGATTACTATTCAAAACAGGAACTATATAACAACAGTAAGTTCAATGAAAAAAAAGTATTTTAAACATAAGTAACATATATAAAAAATATACTATCAATATATTCAGATAAGGACAGTGACGATATCTTCAAAGGATCCCATAGTTCAAATTTTTATAGCAACCGGAACAACGGTAAAGAGAGTGACATTGATGATTACAGGCCCATTACTACTACAACATCGACAACGAAACCGCATACCAGAGGCAGACAAAGAGGTCGTACCAACTATCGAAACAGCAACCTAAACACAATCTCATCCGAATCACGTAAAGTATCACCTTCGAGTGTAGCTCAAACCAGACCGACAGTTCGTCCAATATCAACTGCTGACCCGTTCTATTACACTTCATCTGCTACAGCAGCTCCACAAAAACAAAGACAATCAACCACCATCAAACCAATAGTTTACAATAGCCAGCAATCATCTAGTTTACCATTTTCTGTTTATCAACAATCGAACTTTGGTTCAAACTCAAATTCTCTAGTCCAGTCGACCAGTCACCAGTCAACCACTCCAGCAGCGACATTCTCCAAATCTAATCAAAGCACAGAAACCTACGAGTCACGCAAACTGGCATTTAATAAAAACAAACAACAGTCATACAATGGCAATCAGTACGTAACCAGCAGCAAGTCTGTCCAACAACAGCAATACAGCAGTCTTCCGTCTACTGTTCAAACGACAACTCGTCGACCGGAAAATATTCAAAATAACAACAACGTAATTAATGCACCACAAAAACAGCGTCAAGATCCATTCAAGGTAACAAACTTCCAACCCCAAACCGTTAATAACAACAACAATATTAATTATCAGCAACAATTACAATTTAACAAAGAAGAACCACAATTTTTCCACCAACGTAACATTAATACCCAATACACCCAACAACCAACATCCACCACCACTACAACTGCTTCTCCTCAAACCAATAAACTCCAAAAGTCTGCTCAACCAAACTACGAGCAACGCTCCAAGTCAAGTCAAGTTTATAACCACCAGCAGTATAATAATCAAATCACTTCATCCACCGCACAGCCAAACTCGTTTAACTTCAACCAAAATCAACTGAATAGTTTTTCAAATACGGTGCAAAATATCACAAATGAAAAACCAAAATTGTCCGTACAACAGCAGCAATTTGATTTTATCCGAGAACAATTCTCTCAATCACAAGCAACCAGCAAGTCAGTGCCATCTGCCTTTTCTTTTGCTCCAACACCTACCACGTATAGTCCGTCGCAAGCTAATAGTTTCAATCGTCAAATACAAAGTCAATTCTCGGATGCTTTTCCCCGTGGTTTTGCACAGCCACAAAATGAACGTGCAGTGGCATATCCGATTAAGATCCAAAATTCCACTATAGGTTCTTCTCAAAACTTTAACAACCCACAAGCAGTGAGCCGAAGCAGTGAAAGCTATACTCCATCCACGATCAAACGTTTTTCCACTCTGGTTCCCAAGGATCTCTACAATCCAACAACATTTAAGCCAACAACATACAAAAAGACAATCGACAAAATTGCTGCAAACAATCCACAGTTTGTTGCGCCGTTCATTCAACAATTCTCAACATCCTCAACGACAATTATACCATCAACAAAAACCACGACGACAACAACAACGTCAAAGCCACATTCTATTTCAAAGCTCTTACCAGAACCAAATGCCGGTGAGGAAGATGAGGATGATGGTCAATATCACCCAGAACTCTACGAGCAAGACTTTGTAAAAAATAAGCTTAAGCTTAAAAACACCCAACAGAATACAAGATTGAATTCTAATAACCAGCGCGTAAGTATTAGTAACAACTATTTACAACATAAGCAGCAACAGCAACAACAACAGTTCTCTAGCGACGAGGATGAGTTATTCCATACAGCACACTCGCAAAACATTGCAACAAGCGGAAACGCTTTGCTGCGTGAACAAGCTGGCAAGGAATTGATCAGTCAGTATAAATCCACGTCGAGGGCTCCAACAATTCCACCAAATGCCACATCTTCAAAGCGACCTGTTCCTGCTGCTGACAATGACACCAGTTATGACTATGCGTACTATGACTCGGGTAACGAGAACACCCATGACTATTCCGAGTACGGCATCGTTGAATTTGGAAAGACAAAATCATCGAAAAAAGCTTAAACACAATTGTTGACAGCTAGCGTCAGAAGGGTAGAAGAATACAATTATTGCCGTCAGATGCCAAAAAAGCAGACATTTCCAGATACTTTATTAAATGGCACCTCCTCCTCCTTAATCTGTACACAATATACATGCTGTACCTATGTTTAAATATAATAAATTCTTGTCTACTTATATTTGAAATGAGATTTACAGATTTTGTTTTGGTCGGTTAAATTAATAAATACATATAATTGATATACAGAATCAAACTACGGACATAATTTTGTATCTTAAAAATTAATTAAATTAGATTACTTATAAATACCTCTATTTTATATACTGTAACATTATTTCGAATCTAAATTGTAGAAGAATTGTAGAATTGTAGAAAACAAAAAAATTAATTGTAACAACCGACCAGTGTTATTTTATAAGTTAACAAATAAATCCAATAAATAAATGTGTAAATAGATTTGTGTATATTTTTCTTAAATGTGTTTTAGATAGATTCAATTAATTAAATTAATTAATTAATTAATAATTTAAAACTAATGCAAAAAGTTTAATTATATTTTATATTTTAATAACATAAACTTTTTCTCTTTATTAACAAAAAGAATGAACAACTAATTTTGTTGTTATTTTTCACTTCCATGGCATTAGATGTCATTATGCGTCTTTATTATGAACCACGGATATGGATGTGGATTTTGGAGCATTTGAAAAACGTGCTCGACTAGAATGTACAGGAAGTCTATGTCATTCTCATAAGGCATAAGTCAAGAACTGACAAAATTTGTAAAGATCGACAGAAATTCTCTACTTTATTCATAGGCAAAGCAACATTGAATAACGAGCTTACCAAAATATGAGGAATGAAAATCTCTAGGTTTGGCTATAAACTTTCGGGGAAATTCCAAACTAAGTAAAACCAGCCTTTAATGCCTTAACTCCACTACAAACCAAAAACCACAAACCTTTAACTGCATTTCACTCGTACACATGCTAAAATTGTATGATTTTTCTCCCTCTCGCAAAAAAAAACACGAAAGCACAAAGACATAAAGCTAGCGCTGCTTTAGCTTTTAAATATGTGTTGGTAAAACCATATAAGAAAATTCTCCATATATCTCTACATTTTAGGTTGCGTTCTAAAATCTATAATAAATAACCAATTACATGTCAAACGTCATACATAAATATTGATATTGTTATTGTTTGTGGAGGAGGTATACAAAATATATCTGAAATAATCAAAAATTGTATGTTTAGATAAAAAAAATTAAACTGGCTCACATTACATCAACTCACGTACGGCATAAATAAATGTTTGTCTTTATTGATCGACGAAAAGGCATTTAATATTATTATTATCTGATTATTTTATTGTATTATCTATATTGATTATGCTTTGACAAGAGTTTTTGATTATGAACATTGAAAAATCTTATGACAGACGTCATTTAACGTTTGCATATATGTGTGTGTAACAGATTCAACTCTCCAATTTTTTAGCTGGTAAATGGTTCGTGGTTTTTGGTGTATTGTTTGTAGTGGAGTAAAGGCTACGTTTTGCCGGAACTCGTCTTGCAATGTTGTCATCTCTGAATACAACCTGGCGCAAGGACAACATATTTTATGTATACATTATAAATTATTAGAATCAAATGCAGACTGGTTGTGCAACCATACAAAGCACAACTAATTACATTACCAAATATTTGTTAATAGTTACAAAGCTTTTGCAACAAATACGTGGGAGGTAGCCGTTCGATCCCGGCCCGGCAGACCGGAGTGTTTTTCAAATATAGCACTTTAAATCAGTAGCTTGCTATTAATAGCCTATTTCTGAAAGAGCTTATTGATTTGGAATAACCGAAGATTAATGCCATCAATTAACATACGCACCCTGTATAGAACAATAAGTGTATGATGGTGCAAGATAGATCTCGGTGCATAGAGATATCTCAAAAATATGCACATTTGCCCTGCAAAGTTAGAGTCGCGTCAGGGCAAATAAAGACTCCTAACCATCGGGGATGTGTTCTTAGTGTTAGAGCACAACACAAAACAGCACATTATCATTACCTCACCACTCGTGTGAACCCGTAATGGTCAATGAATCCGGTGTGCGGCATCGCACATTGGCCATATGTCCCAAAAGGGATTACAGGATACAATCAGAAATGTTTCATTGAATGAAACATCTACATTAAAGTTTCTTATTTTGCTTCTTGGGCAGCCTGCACAACGTATAGATTGCACAACGCTGATCCGTTGCTTCAACCACTCTGCATTAGATTTGAAACGTCTTACCGACATATTTGCCCAGGTTTTTGCCAACGAGTTGCAAAATATCGTTTAAGCAACGGATTGAAAACCTGTAAAAGGATCCAATTTAATATATGTGAAAGCAATGAATTTAAAATCTCTGTATGCAACGAATTAATTATTGAACAGTAAATGTATTTTTATACTGGATTTACCGTTGCCAAAAACCCAAAAAATTACCAATAAATTCATATAAAATTCATACAAAATAATCTTTGTTATAAAAAATAAAAAATAAAATAATAATAATAAGTAAAGGGTTTTCCATTAAGGGCGCTTGAGCTTTGAAATGAAAAAAAAAATACATGTAGAAGAGATATTTGCGAAAAA
>JANSTU010004155.1:0-17841 GCA_027564075.1 Bolitophila hybrida
ACCGCAATGTGTACGCATGTTATTTATAATCGCATTTACGGTTTGTTGATATTATTTATCGACATTCCACACTCTGGCAGGTCATCGACTTCTGATGGCTTCTGATTAGCATATTAAATAAATGATCACACAAATCGTAAATGCTTTTGCAGAATTCTACTGAATATTATACTATATTTATTATTAACTAACATACTTACATTAAATTAACATGTTTTTTTT
Organism: Bolitophila hybrida; assembly: GCA_027564075.1. NCBI lineage: Eukaryota > Metazoa > Arthropoda > Insecta > Diptera > Mycetophilidae > Bolitophila > Bolitophila hybrida. Next base: position 223 of record JANSTU010004155.1, read on the forward strand.
TCATAAATTAACCGTTATTTATGAATTTGTCTATTTGCGTAGGCATCAGTAGCCGCCATAGCATGCGTTGTGCTGCAGGCCCGTGCAGATGAGGCAACGGTTGATTCAGAGGAACCACCAGAAGGCTATTATGCCTTTGTGGAGTCACCATCGGCGGTGCCGCCAAAAGTGCGACCACCACCCTACACACACGTTAACTTAGACTGCAAGGATCTGACCAGCAAGAAATCCTATGTGTCCGTGCACAATATTTGCGGTGATCTAAACAAAGGACAAATTCCAAGAAATCCAATGCGACAAGGTGTCATGGGTGAGCCGTATCCATTGTAAGTAGTTTTTCAAACGAACTATTACGTGCGACAATTTTCTAACTAGACATTTTTTATAAAAACCAAACTCATAATTAAATATTTTTCAAATTTTTGATATATAAAGCATCCCTCTTCCGTATTTATTGCTTTGACTGTATCTACGTTCTCGAAAAAACAACCTTTGAACACCAATTGTAGTTTCGGGTAAAATTTCTATTATCTATTATCTTTTATGTTTTTTAAGGATTGTTTCGGTACTGTTTAGCCACTTGAAATAAATATTGAAAGTACCACGTGTCGTCTCCAGTTACAACAGATTTTATGGTTGTTCAGGCGGGAGATATAATGTATGAGTGGAACATTGTCGCACTGTACTAATACATTTCTAATAATATAATTGTATATTCTGTTCAGTGAGCTGATTAGAAACCAGACGTTAAAGTTTCTGTCGAAAACGCTGCCGGTATTAAAGGCAGACGACACATTGCCCAAGGTTACACAGATTCCCGATGAGCCGCTCGATACATTCGAAAATAATGGGTAAGACCTATAATAAAATACAAATGTCGTTCTTATTTATTTATGTTTTTTTATTTAGATTGGAAAAACGCATTGGAAAAGCAATGACACTTGAAAACAGCAAGGTCAACCAAGAGGATAGTATTAAAACCGATGAAGAACTTCGAGCACCACGTAAATTCTGCGATGGAGGCGGAGTGTAAGTTTTTGTCTTATAATAAATCTAATTATTTATCTTATCGACTAATTGTAATATAGATTCTGCTCACTCTACCGTGCAATTCAGGGAGAATCGAATTCTGGTCCAGGACCACAACAGCATCAACTGGTGGCAGAACGTCGTGAAGAAATCGGACCAGCACCGGGACCAAGGTAATACATTAAAACATAACGTTTTGTAAGCAGTATTACTATAACCAACTCTAACGCAGATATGACGGACCACCAACACCCTGTCCGGCTAAGGTCGAGTACGCTACACCGGTTTTTGCCAAGAACTACCAAGGATCATGGCGTTACGTTGTTCAGATACCATACGAGGGCTATTTCACGCAAACCGTTGAGGTGACGCGTTGCCTACAGGCCAGATGTCACTATCTCGACGGTGGCTGCTTATCATCACCGCGCTGGGTAAGCATGCTGGTTGCCGAGATTTTTTATCCAAACTCGGAGGAGTACACCACCACAACGACAAGTACAAGTGCACCGCCTGTACAAGATTTCCAAGCGTATCAGCAGTATCTGCAAAAACGTGCCGGTGTGCCGACAGCTTCAGACGGTAGTCTCCTGGAGAGCAACAAGAACACAAATCTTCCACACTGTGATGGTCACGATGAAATCGGTTGCTTCCAAGTACGTCTGTACTATGATTGGTTCTTGATTCCGGGCTCGTGCAAGTGCTGGCGACCGGACTACTTTGCGCGTTATGTGCGCAGAAAGCCGGGCTCAACTACTGGGGACTTGTAAGAGGATGACTTGTCGTTTCCGACGATAGTTTTTACTCAATAGACTTTAATTTAATTTGTTTTATTAGTTTTAAATTAGTTATTAAGTCTGTAATGCTAAAATTTAAACAAAAAAAAACCCTCCTCTGTGTAACTATATCATCAGTTATCACGGATTGCTGAAGTGATATATCATATAAAAAAAATCAAAATTTAATTACTAAAGACATTTCCAATAATAAAAACACTCACCGGGGTGCCATGCGAAGTGCAAGACACACGCACGTCTTGGCGAATAGACTGTGACCTTGCAATTTGTTTCGGCAGCTTAATTGCGAGCGTGAATAATGTAGACGAAATATATCGTTCATCCACTTGGGCTGAATGAAACAGATGTGCTGCATCGAGTCTTTTCTGTACGTTGAGGCGGCACAGATTTTTTTACTATAATTTATATGTGTAGGTGAGATAAAATACGATGTAAATACATTTTATACAAACAAATAAATTGAACAAAATTTCTTTAAAGGTATTAATTTTTGTTTAAAATATTCAATTTAAACCGAAAACTCTATTTCGGGAGGTAGGAAGAAGTTGGTCTTAAAATAGGTATCTGGTCATTTAGACGAATGCCGTTTGGCCGAATGCGTTCGCGATTTAAACTCAGAATTACTCAATATTACACAAGGTTATTTACACATAATATTTTTAGTTAACATGTGCTTTATGTTGGAATAATTAAAAAAATCGCGCCAGCGCGATTTCTACTCAAGATTTGTTATTATTTGTCCAACGACGTTCGGCCAAACACTTCGGTCTGCCGGGCCGGTATCGAACCGGCGACCAAAGCTAACTAACGCGTTATCCCACTCGCTGTAAACACAATTAAGATATTAATGAAAATATTAAAATATATTTTTAAACATTTCGTAAACATGTTAGTAAAATATCAAAAATGTCACTGATCTCTCACTGGGATAAAGTAGAATACGGATACTGTAATACATTTTATTACAAAATCTTATCGCCAACTTACTGGGTTATTTTTAATACAAAGCGAATATTCACAATAGAATCATCGACTGGGTATTTTTCGATTCTTTTATATAGTCACGGCATCATATATAATTTGACATCTAACAATGTTTTAAATTTGCATTTCATGATTTGACAAAAGACACCACATACTGGTAATCGCGTAAATCTGAAAATTGCAATAAAATCTTAAAACACAATTGTAATACTAAAATTATCAAAAGTTTTACCGTACGGTCTACGAAATGGCCGACAACAATGACGATCGCGAAGAAATGGTTGCACAATTCACAGACGTAACGGGAGTTACAGCAGACAGAGCCAGATTCTATTTGGAGTCGGCAAATTGGACACTGCAGGTATACACAAGCACAACGAAAGGCTTATCGTTTTTTTTTGTAGTTGATTTGTTGGGATAGGGTTATGTGCAAATCATTTTATGCACTGTAATAGATTTTGTGATTCTTAAGAATTTTATAGTTTTTGAGTAGTTTTCTAAGTTTTTTTTGTTGTCTAATTCTGTTGTATCCACAGTTAGCTCTAGCAGGATTTTTTGAACAAGACGAAAACAATCCAGACGAAGGAAATATTGCAATGGAAGAAGAGGATTCAGCCAGCAGTGCACCTGTGCCATTGCCGTTTTTTGCAGCTGGTGCTAGCAGTGGATCATCTACTAAACCATTGAATGCAGACAAAGACAAGAAGGCCAAAGTAAAGAGTTCGTCTGGTCCACGCATTGCGACCATTCACAATATGAAAACAGAGTCAGACGATGACGAAGAACAGGGTCAGGCATTCTATACGGGTGGCTCCGAACGATCGGGACAGCAGATTCTCGGACCACCGAAGAAGAACGCCAATCGTGATTACGTTTCGGAAGTGTTTCGTTCGGCACAGGAGAGTGGAGCCGAAGTAGTGGATCAGCATCAAGATTCGGCCTCGGGCGGACCTAGTGTGTTTGTTGGCACTGGATATCGTTTGGGTCAAACAGATAGTGATCACGTTACTTTGCCCGGCCAACAGTCTCGTGGAAATCGTGAGAATATCGAGACGGTTATTTTGAAGCTGTGGCGTCAGGGTTTCTCTATAAATAACGGAGAACTTCGACCCTACGAGGAGCCGTCTAATAAGGAGTTCTTGGGCAGCATTATGAATGGGTTTGGGTTTAAATGTTTTTTTTTATGTATATCGTTATAAATATTTTTTTGTTTTAGTGAGATTCCACAGGAACTACGACAGCAAGGTGGTTCAATGGTTCACGTTGATTTGGAGGACCATCGACACGAGGAGTTTAACAGAGCTGCAATCAAGCCAAAACCATTTGCTGGCAAAGGTCACACTTTGGGCAGGTAAATAATAGCATTATATATTATTCTTTTTATTGTTGTTTTTCTATAATAATCCCGTTTGTTAAACAGTCCCACTCCAAATGTTGTTAGTGGTACATCCTCCGCTGCTGCGGCCGCTCCAGTCAGTGCTGCCGATAGTGCACAGGCGGAGAAAAGGTGAAATACTTTTTATTGTCTATATATTTTTGTATTTATTGTTTTAATTTTAGTGCTTCTGAACAACTCGCAGTCAATGCAGAGCAACCCAGCACAATGATTCAGGTCAGGTTATCCGATGGTTCTCGATTGTCTGCTCGTTTCAATCACAGCCATACCGTTGATGACATCCGAAGCTACATTCAAACGTGAGTATTTCTATTTTATACTTCTCTCTTTTTTAAATGTTAAAAATACAATGAATATTCAATATTTAGGGCTCGTCCACAATACGCTGCCCAAACGTTTGCTTTGTTAACTACATTCCCGAGCAAGGAATTGACTGATGGAACCGAAACAATCGAAAAGGCTGGCCTCTTGAATGCTGCTATTTTGCAACGACTTAAGTGATTTGTCTGGCACATATGTTCTATGTTTTGCCCAACCTTTTATTGAATCAATAAATTTATACAACACTCTTCTAAAGAATATAATAAAAATGTGTTGGGATAACAGCTGCTTCTTTTATTGTAAATACTGAAAAAAGAACACTCGTAAAAACCCACATTCGACCTTATACATGGAAAAAATCTCAATCATTACAAATCTGTATAATATGGAATATATATTTTTAAATATCATAAATAAAACAAAGATAGATTCGTTACAATATAAAGAAAAACCATAGCAAAAATTTTATGTGTGTGTGTGAGTAAACCACTATAAAAATAATAAAACATTTAAAATTTGTGTACAGATCAAAACATATTCTGCCCTTTAAATCACAATAAAAACTACTAAATAATATCGAATTTGATGTCCACTGTCGAATTAAATGCATAAATTTGCGAATGTAAGCTTATTTTGGCGAAGTTTTCTTTTAGTATTCCTCTGCCTGTAAAGTAGAGAAGTATGGGTGGTTAATATTAAATAAGTATATAATATTATAAATTCTGGTTTAAATTTTGTCTTTAATTAGTAAGATTTATAATACAATTGCAATATACAACAACAAGTACAAAACATATTTTTGTGCGATTGATTGGACATGTTTTTTTTAATACTTTTAAGCTTTTGTTTTTAGTTATAAATTGTGCAAAATACTGTGTTTGTTAACGGATCTAATGGTTTTGTTCTAACGAAAATTGCCGATGGACACTAGTTTTACCTTCTTCAGGGTATTGATCAGGTATACGGACGCTACGCCCAGACCAAAGACCAGAGCATACGAGAAATATTTTCCAGAGATGCCACTGCGTTTTTTCAGCAGTATTGATAGCCACGATGTCTTCTTGTCCGAATACGGTGGATAACGTGACCTGCAAAACGATGGAAATCGTATATTATCGATTAGAAACTACTGCTGTAGATATTTTGTACTTACGATGCCAACATTTCGCCGAATGAGTTAAAGTTCTTGATAAGGCACGATTTCTTGTGTGAGAATGTATCGAACGAGAATTTTCCGTGATAGGCACCCATTCCACTGCTACCCACTCCTCCGAATGGCAGGGTCTCGACTAGAAAATATCAGTTAGGTGTAAACATTTGTCAGTTTAGAGAATATGACCGTATCCGAACGACAAAATATATTAACCCATATTTACAATTAAAAATTTGGCACAACTTTTAAGAGTGAAAAATGTATATAAATCTTAAGATAAATTATGATTGGTAATACGGGTAAATGTTTTGATAAAATTTTGGAAATTGATTTGCAATTTTACTCAAGGTAAATCTTCTTCTCCGTGATTGTGGCATTTCCATAATCTTAACTTTTTACTAGATTTACTAGAATAAGTATATTTTGAGGTTCGACGGTTTAAATTTTGTTAATAAATTTATAAAAACACAAAGCATTTTTGAATTTTTAATAAAAAAAAACATTTTTCTAGATAATTTTTCAAAATATAAGTTATTTTGTATTCAAAGATGCTTTCGGATGTTAAAAACATGTTATTTAAATCTAGCCTAGCCATGCACCCTAAATTAACACATAATATAAATGCATCAAAGCATACATAAAAACAATGACAATAAACAGAAAAAAAACACACATCACAAAATAGCAACAAGGAGATTAGTAATCTCTTTGCAAAATAAATAGACAACGAAACAACACAAACACGAACAAGAAACTGAGTGGGCAACGTTGGGGCAACTACGCCATGCAGTTTTTTTTGCAATCATGCCTCTCAAGTACCTGCTAAATGCAAAATAGTTTCGTTTGCGCAAATTGCGCCGGACGATGTGTTTTCGATTATCAAATCAGTGTCTTTTTTATTCCGGCTGAATATGTACACGACTAATGGCTTATCGCTGGGTAAAATGGAAAATAAATAAAAATAAAAAAACATTATTAATTATCATGGGAGTGGTACTCTGAATTGCGTGCGATAAATGATTGTGAGAAGGTTAGGGGGCGAGGGGACTGTCACAAATGATAAACACTTTTCATTCATCTTCTCATGATGTGTCTGGAATGTATATTTAGATCCAGATGAAACCTTACAAATGTGATTGTGTAGGCTGTGGGGTGCCGCCGGTTTTGAATAAATACATCATTGCAATTATCATTTATGTATACCTGTATAGTGAAGAAGTGTGTCGTTTACAGTTACGCCACCACCTGTTGTATTGTCTATCAAGAGTTTAGTGTCCTTTGAACTCTTGCTGAACACGTACGTGACAAGTGGTTTTTCTCTGTGGCAACATTATAATCTTACGGTTATATTTAGCATAGACAAAATGTATCTATGTAAAAATGTTACGATTATAAATTTATATGCAATGTTTTGTGTTTCAATGCGTGCGGCTGACATAAATGTTTTATGTGTGCCTGAATAAAATTATGAATATGAATTGATAGAACAAGGTAATTGAATAAAATATTAAATTAATCGTAATAAACGTAGAAAAATTTATAGTTTAATTAAAAGATAAATACGGCTTTAAGTTATAAATTAAATCATTCCGAACAGAGTACAATTATATATTAAAAACAACTGATGACTCCAATTACAAAACAATTAAATTACATCAAGGTTAATTTGAAATTACTATTACGATTAAAACATTAAAAATAAACTTCGTCATTATACTCAAACGTAGGAAAATGTTATAATATTTGAAAAGAGGAAAATTAAATTTAAATAGTACATTCTAAAAGAACCAATAACCAGATCTACACGAGTGAATAACTCAAGACAATAGGGACGAGATCTTACCTACATACTGCATTATGGAATCATTAATGCACATGCTACCCGATTGCGTTGTGTTCACGAACAGATCTTGAACCTGAGAATCCGTGGTGAAAACATACATGACAAGTGCTGAGTCTCTGTGAATTTCGGGGATAATGATTGATTGTGTAAAATGCAGATATGATCGAGAGTGTGCGCGCGCTCAACACGAACAAATACAAAAATGGAAATGTGGAATATAAATGCGGTAGGGTTTTTTAAACAAATTGAACCGATGTTTGTTACCTTGAATTAATATACTTGATGGCATCGTAGGCACTCTCGATGCTCAGTACAGGTAAAATTGGTCCGAAAATCTCCTCTTGCATAATTGGATCGGTTGACTTGATGTCAGTAAGAATGGTTGGCTGGATAAAAAGTTCACCAGCATCACTTTCGCCACCAATCACCGCGGTTCCGCTCTTCATTAGCGACACCAAACGTCTGCAAAATGATTCGATAAATTATCAAAATTAAACAGAATCTTCAAAACTGAACGTACTGAAAATTATTCTGATTTATGATGCGACACAAATCCGGACTCTCCTGTGGATTACTACCGTACCATTCGGCGAGAATCTTTTTCGCTTCTTGTATAAACTTTTGCTCTACCTCTTTCGTGCACAACAAATAGTCGGGTGCAATGCATGTTTGACCAGCATTCATGAATTTACCCCATAGAATTCGTTTGGCCGCAATTGTCATGTCAGCAGTATTGTCCAGATAGCACGGACTCTTGCCACCCAATTCCAACGTAACCGGCGTCAGATATTTGTTTGCGGCTGCGTGGACCACTTGACCGACACGCGTTGATCCCGTATAGAAGATATAGTCGAATTTGTGTTTAAGCAGCTCTGTTGTCTCGGGTACACCGCCGGATACGACTTGATAGCATTCCTGAAGAAACAAAAAAAAATTGTTTGTATAAATATCCCTTTATAAGTTAGGCTCGATTTGTCAGCCCGCGAAATGTGTTTTAGATCATTATCCTTGTTAGAACACTCAGTTTATTGGCATGAATTCGAATGCATACATCTCGATCCAACTGCATGTCAGGAAAACGATTATATTGAACTGATTCCAGTTCGTAGGACGCCATACATAAACCTTGCTATCATATCCAAGAATAAATCGCTAAACACTCAGTTCAAAAATTAAGACCCTTTGGACACAATTGGTCTAAATTATGATTAGAAACAGAAAAGACTGAAAAACAGATGCCGCGCTAGAATCAGCTATAAAAATACTTGACAACTACATAGTCGTTAAGAATATAGGACATGGCACCGGATATACTTTTATAGAAACTGCTGAGTGTACAATCTATAGCTATTACTTTTCAGAAAATAAAGACATCGTTGAATTTGAGTACAGCTTAGACAAAATCGGAAGACGAATTAGGTTGAACAAATAATTTGCCATAATCCATCACCACAATGGGGAATGGATGAAGTACATTGAGTCATGAGTCATTTACAACCTTTTTTTATCCAATTCTTCGGGTCCTTGGCGAAAAGATGATCATTATTTACATTAGCAAGCGAAGAACACAAAATGATAGATTTTTCCGAGCTGTGTTAATAAAATAACTATATTTTTACGTATAAAATTAGGGGAGAATAATATTCTCTCACCCCTAAGGGGGTAATTTTGGTTATGACTTTACTTTACAGGCTGGTGGATCTAGATTTACATTTTTTCTAGCAATTGAATTCCATACCTTTGCTATTGATCGTTAAAATAGAACTGGCTCTACCTATATTGTAACTCATGGCAAGTACAACATCTTAAACAGAACATAATATACATAAAAAACTTTAGAAATGGCAACAATCGTTACTACTTTTGGTAAGGTTAGCTTTTTAAATGTCTCTCGAATTCAGAGCTTAGCAATTGTCGATGTTCTTCATAAGTAAACGAAGTTCTTTCATGAAACATTTAGAAAATGGCTGACCGAATGACCGTGTGGAATAATATTACAGGTTTAATCTTCCGCAACACTTCAAAACCCGTTTTGATTTATTCTTTAAAATAACGTAATATTTATGTGGGAAGAAAATAATGACCAGACGGGAACGACGTGCGGTGGGTTATCCTGCTTTAGAACTCACTTGCATGTGTCGCTTCCCTCAACATTCAAATATCCATTGTATATATATTGCTGGTTCAAACACAATCACTTGTGGAACATAGGACCAGTTTGTGATTCCGGACACTGATTCATTGACCAATACGGGCTCACACGACTGGTCATGTCATGCTAATGTTCTGTTTTGTCCTGTGCCTATTGGAGCTACTGTGCTCTAACACTCACAACACATCCCCGATAGTTAGGAGTCTTAATTTACCCTGACGCGACTCTAACAACTTTGCAAGGCAAATGTGCAGATCTATCTTGCTATTTATACATATATATATATATATATATATATATAAATCAAAAAATATCGTATACAAATTTATCCGATAATCGTTTCTGTTGCGTTCTGTGAGTATATTATTTAAAAAAAAATGCAAAAATATACTTAAAAACAAGATTTTGTACAGGACTCATTAATATGAGCGTTAAAAATATTATTAAAATATCAATTCACTTTACTTACATTATCAATGTACTTAGGCAATGTTTCGGCAATAAACTTATTGCTGGCCGCAGCAATTTCACTGGGTTTGACAATGACACAATTACCGGCAGCAATGGCAGCAGCCACGGGCAACAATGTCAACTGCAACGGATAATTCCAGGGTCCCATCACCAGTACCACGCCGTATGGATCTTTGTAAATGCAAACGGTATCCAACAAATTGACAAACGTCTTTTCAGGCTGATAAACAAATTAAAAAAAAAACAGAATTTCATGCGTACTCAACAAATTATTCAAGCTCAACGTACATATTCCGGTTCGGTCCATTCTTTGAGATTGCTCAAGGTGTTGCGAATGTCATTGCGTAAAAACTCGATTTCGTTGATGGTTGCCTCTTGCTTATGCTTACGCAAATCGGTGGCCAGAACGTTCAGCATTTCGGTTTCGTTTTCATTGTACATTTTCATTAATTGATTCAGTTGTTTTTTCCTATATAAAAGGAGTATTTAAAAAAAACGCAAATAATCGAAATATGCCTGACTTACCTGAATTCAACATTTTTGGTTTTACCACTGGCAAAAGCATCTCGGGCGCGTTGCATAACCTATAAAAGAAAAACGCTCATAAATAAATAAACATATTTTTTATAAATTAAAAAAAAAGTTGGAAAAAACAAAATTTTACTGTATTCTGTTTGATTTATTAGTAGTATTTACTATTAATTTGTTTATCAAATGTATCTTATATTGATTACCGGTCATTGATTTCAGAGTTCTGTTTGTTTTACATTTATTTCTAATTAGCAACTTTTTATTTGAAACATCGTCGAGAATGGAGAAGCAGAACAGTATAAATTTAATTAGCATTAAGTCGCACTTTATATCGATATTCTAGTACATGTGCTTTAATACGTACGCTATCAAATAACAGATAATGCAAATAAGATAGGTCAAATCACTTGAGCTGCCCTTTCAAACAAAATATATTATCTATTTATATATTATTATGTCATTGTATGTCTGGATTGTCTTTATATATGTGCAACAGTGTACGTATATAAAAATATAAAATATAATGATTTATAGGGTACTTACATCTTCGTAGTTGGTTGTCGACATGTTTTTGCCGTTCACAAAGCTCCCTGCATAAAAAAAACAAATAAAAATTATTAGTACTTATAGTAATATATATAGAACTTGTTTTTTTTGCAGCAGTAATTTGTATGCAAGAGCCAAGAGATAACAACAACATAAACACTTGTCGCGACCATTCGCTTGTTGTAAAACATGTATTATATTTCATATATATATAAAATCATTGAACTGAACTTACCCGCAACCATATTATTAGTAGTGGGTATAATAAACGACGACTGATTTTGGTTAAAATGATGTAAAATTGCGTATTTTACAACAAAACACGAAATATTTTAAATTTATTTCGTGATAACTTTCACTCTTGCGAAGAAGGAAGAAGAAAAAAACGATTGTGGCAACTGCTGGCGCTATCGAAATGACCTTAGGAAGTAAAACGAGGAAACTTTTTTTTTGTCTTTTAAGGTTTCAAATCTTGTGACCGGAGTATACGTACCGTATTAGAATACCTTGCAGAAAGAACGGAATGAGAATGGAAAATATATATATCCGTATTGCGGAGTCGGTGCACGAGAACAGTGGACTTTGCGCTTTCGTCTTTCGGATTTTGCGAACACAAACGCACTTACACACACTGTCAAGTGTCACTGCTTGAATATATAAATAAGAATGAGAATAACAGCAAAACATGCAATATGAATGATTCAAAATTATATTTAAAGCTTATTTGATTTTCGGTAGGTTGCGCTGCTGGTACTAGTTGTAGTGAAATAGTGAAGATGGCGCTATCGTTAAAGCGACTTATTTGTTACAGGGTGTTTAAGGAAACTAAAATTGAGTTATTATTTAAAACAAGTATAATTAACATATTCGGCCTTATTTAGTAGGTTCTTGTTATTGCTATTGTGATAATTCTATATCATCCGGAACCTCGAAACCCAAAAAAACGGGCCTATCGCAGTTTGAGTGTGTGAGTGAGACTATAAATATGTGTTCTGTTAAAACAATACAATTTAAAATTAATGTGATTTAATAGAATAATTGTAAAAAAATGTTTAATGAATTATCTCTTTTCAGATTTGTAACCTCCATTTTTATTTGTATTCGTTCGTCAGTGGTCGTGCACTAGCTTATGTGTGTTATTGTCACTAATTTTTTCTCTCTAGTTCATTACGATTATACAGGTCTATACGAACGGAGACTTTAGTCTTGAGCATTCAGTTAGTCACCAATTTATCGTGTTACTGCAATTTATGCATGATCTACGTTTGAGTTTTAGTGCGGATTTTATGATTTCAAGTATACGAAATCCAATATTATTGTTCCGTTATGTGTACTCACATTATGGCAGATGTATTGTGACATCTGCAACTTTTCGGCCAAGGTGTCAGACGACTGTAAAATTTTGGCATGTCTGCCACACTTTTTTGACAGAACATGCAGAAATTCACGACGAGCATAACCTATTTATACATTTTACGCTGTTCTTTTTGAGCATTGGTAAATCTTTTTTAAATATTATTTATTTTACTTTGTGTGTATTTCTTGATCGTTTGAAAGACGCGGACGACGCAAAAACCAAATGGTTTTATTTGCGGTCGACATTTAAAACTGGATGATGCGAACAAAGAAATCGGGTCAAGGTACGAATCGTTTAAAGTTAATTGCGATTTTTCGATGCGATGCTGTTTATAGAGAAGAATGAATTCGCAATTTCGAACGTCAAACATGCCATCGTTAACTTTTCATTTTCTTATTGAACCGTCGAACAAAGTTCATCAGAATAAGACAACGCAGGTCAACGATACAACCCTCCACACGCACTGCGTCTTCGTCCCCATTTAAATACATGGTTGTACATAACCTCACCAAGCTTTACAAAAACGTAAATCTATAATGTTTTTTACGAAGACTTATGATTTTTCCGTGTGCGGGCGCACAAAAGAAAGTAAGTGGTCAAATTGAGAGGCTGACATCCTGACTAAATAGCGATAGCGAATCTGTGCACAAAAAAATACACGCTAGCTACTCAAATGAAGCAACTATTTTAGAACGCAACCTAAATGTATTGTACGTGCGTTCCAGTGCGTTATGAACACACCATTTTCTGTCACAACATATTGCGGTTTTATTATTTATTATTATTCAGTCGTATTTATATTTGGTTTAAATATAAATAAATAATAATAATGATACGAATGTAAAAATAATAGTAATAATAAAACACCTTTTAACCTATTCGGCAAATAAAGTGAACGTGTCGATTTGCAATTTATAAGTCACGATATACACGATTGTTTTGAGTTGTCCCATGCACAGAATCGCTAGCCTGGGTAGCGATTATATACACAAAATTCACACGCCAGCTACTGAAATGAACACAACACTGGAAGGTACTTCTTGCTCGTATTTTGCGAGATTATTACTTATTATTGTTCAGTCGAATATATATTTCAGTTAAATATAAATACATTTTAATAGTAACATGAATGTAAGTATAATAATAACAGTAATAAGTAATAATAATAATAATAATAATAATAACAGTAATCCCTCAAATAATAACAAATAGAACGTGTTTTTTACCGCACGATATACACGCATGTTTTGAGTTGAGCGACGCAAAAAATGGATTGTACCCTGCTCTATGTAAAAATTAATCATTGACTGCTTGCACTTTAGACAGAAGCAACAGAAGCATCGGTGTGTCCGTCGATATTTTAATCAAATACTGTTTTTACTACACACTTTTTTAAATTTTATGATTTTTTTTATCTATTTTGGATTTCCAAATAACTACTTTATTTCCGATATATATTTTCTATATATACTAGTCACAAATATACACTTTAAACCGAATCCCTCAAATCTGTCACAACCAGAATTATAAGTACACGCACTGTTTAACATAAAAAACGTCACTGTCGCATTAATCCATGAGCTACGCGTTTAACCTTAAATTTGAACTTCGAACTGACTCAATGAAATTAAACAATTTATTTATATACTTACTCAGTCACAACTTAAATCCAACTAAAAGCTTACAGCGCATTTACAATCTTCAATACCTATAAAATATAAAATATACTTCTTCAAATTATGTATGCGTATATAATAATAGCGCTTGTTAAGTCCGTCACGCGATTGAGTATATGGTTTAAATTAAGTAAAACGTTTGGGTCATTGTTGTTTTGTTTTATAGACAGCGTGATACGCACCATCGTATAAATGTATAAAATAATTACTGGAAGATTTTTGCGATTGTTAGATTATTTTGAATAACTATTTTTATCTAGTAAAATAACTGAATAATAATAATGTATATAAACTAGAGAAACAAAATATTTACACCAAATTTGTTTATCTAATCTGCTCCTTCGAACTACAAAAAAACAAAGGACGAAACTCACCTTCATCCGAAATGTCTATGATTGTCACATCACCATTCGTTTGTCCATTGTGACTAGTCAGATTTGAATGATTATTGTTTGCTTCTAAAACATTGCCATTGACTGCATTTTGTGACATGTCAATAACACGATGAATCGATAGTAAATTTTTTGACTCAGCTTGAGTATCGTCAGTATTTTGAAGACTATTCAATTTATTTTTTATCCTGTCCAATTCATCCTGAGTTGGAATCTCACCAAAAAGTCGTGTTTCACCATTTACATCGGCCATCGTGTACTGGCGTTTATCTGTGAAACACAAAAACTAAATTATTTTGAATTTACTTTGTTTCAGTAATCATAATAACTAATCGCAATAACTATATATGTTTCATTATACATTAATAATATAATGTATGCAATATATTCCAATAATTATAGAATTAATAAACATTTTTATGACTTGTATAAAAGGAAAATAATTAACCACTCTAGATTTATAATCAATTAAATATACAAACCAGTATTTTTATTGTTAGACATAAACAACACCCTATTATTTATATAGAATTGCATATTATTTTTTTTAGTTAGCCATACTTAAATTATACTTTTTTGACGGTCACAACATATATATTTATATAATAACACTATATCCAAATGTATATCCACTGTGCTTTAAGATTTTGTGTTAGCTGTAGTTATTAGGCACATTTGTTTTAAGATGCATGAAACAAACTTCAGGGTCAAGTTGAATGCCAAGGTTGCGTCAAGACTCAAGATGCATGTGTTAATTGTGTGTATACATAAATAAACACACAATTAGAGATAGATTCGAATTTTGAGACTTATTTCTATTATACCATATTAGAATGTAGGTATAATTTGTTAAATTACGAGTATAATGTACACTTGTAAAATGTATTTGAAAATATTTTGTTATGGTTTGAAGTGAATTTTAAATGTGCTTTATTATTTTATTATTATGCTAAGAGTCTGAGGATACTCTTGAATATTGTCTGTTAAATGTTATTATATTATGTTTGTATTTTGTATATGTTCGATTCAAATCAACAGAAAAATGATCACATATTTGACATTGTGAAAAATATGTGAGGTTAGTATCTCTCTGCAAGATCATAACCTTACCTAATAAAAATGGTTGTCAAAACTCAAATTTATATTTAATTTTAAATAGTTTTTAATGTCGACAAAACATTTAGATATGTAGTTTTAAACAAATAGGATATTGTGAATGATCCACGATTTAAGTTCAATGTTTATTATTTCTAATTATGTCAGTGGGCTATTTTGTACTTTACTTTCATGTTTCTCCGTTTCTCTTCGTATAATTTAAGTTGAGCAACTGAACAAGCCATGTGTATTTATTCTCCTAAAGCCTAAACTGATCAATCGGAATCAAGGTAAACCTTATAGAAATTTGGTAGGTTTAAAAGACATTTTGAACAAACAAAATAACCTCATTTCACGTGGAAACAATATGGATTTTAAGTTTAATGATACATTTTAAAAACAATCGAGACGTACAGTATAATTCTTCGCAGTTATTCAGATATTTGTCGTAAAAAAGGAAGTAGTAAGAAATTATAGAAACATCCAAAGGCTCTCTACAAAACATGTTTGCGGACATATAACTGTAACCTTTACTGATGGATATTTAGTAATAGTAATAAGTAATGGTAATAGTAATAGTATTACAGAAAAAACTGTTGAATTTAAAATCCCAAGCTGAAGTAAACGATTGAGCTCATTGGAATGAACGCCGTTTCGCCGTATGCTTGTTTCTTTAATTTATCCTGACAATTGAATCGATTTTTTTTTATTTCATCACAAGGTACATGTGAACTAAATAGTTTAATGTGTAAAAGTTGTGCTTAACAAAAGCGGCTAAACGTCCATTACGTGAAACGGCATTCGGCGAAACGGGGTACATTCCTTTAAACTATATATGGAGAATAAGTGGTACAAAATGGAGCTGCTATAAACTATATAGCGGGTGGTCGTTTTAACCTGAGCATCAAGAAGTTCGCTGGAACTCACGTCGGTGAATATCCTAAAAACGCTAGAACTCACAAAAGAAACTTTGAAAAAGTTCATAAGCAGAATGGCATTCAAGGTACCTTACTTCAAGAAGCTATTTTCAGTCATATATTCATGCTAATCAAGCACAGTTCATTATCGGCTGATCTCAAGCAAGAAAAATGCTAACAGTAGTTTTTCTATTTTCCAGGCATCTTTAAAAAATGTTATGACACGAAGGATCAAGGTCGGAGATCCCCTCCATCCGAATCCCATCAAGAGACTTCAGTATGCGGATGATGTTCTTATTTACGTATCGACAGGCAACAAGTATGTTATAGACAAGGCAGACTAAACACATAATTCGCCACGCTGAACATATAGCTGGTGTATTCAGCTAAGCCCCTCCATCAGTCTAAATATTGGCTCCCAAAGTACCCCGCTCCAACAAACCATAAGGTATCTTGGTATTATTTTTAACAAATTTCTCTTTGTCCAACAGATAACTGAAACAATCGCCAAAGTACATTAGGAACCGTCAGAAGTATGCTAAAAAGGACCAGCGGATTATAAGCTTGTCTGCTACAAACAGCTTCCACTTGCCCCATCATCGAATATGGATTCCTCGCTTTGTTCCACATATAAGGTTGTAAAAAATGTACAAAGCGACACATATCGGCCTCGTATCGGGCAATAACAAAAGTTATAGACGAGTAAACATGGAGTTCACTAACGCCGAAATTCGCGCTATTTTGAAGTTTTCCTTCGTTAAAGGCAATTCCGCTAGAGAAACGTTCCGTGAGATTAATGGTGTTTTGGGGGATTGTACTCTATAACTTCGAACCGCCGAGGAATGGTTTCGACGATTCAGAGCCGGTAAAAACTACACCAGCCGTTGGAAGACCTGTGACGACGAATACCGATCAAATCATGGAAAACATCGAGTTAGACCGGCATGTGACATCTCGTGACA
>JANSTU010004166.1:0-17812 GCA_027564075.1 Bolitophila hybrida
GTTAATTGATGGCATTAATGTTCCGTTATTCCAAATCAATAACCTATTTCAGAAATAGGCAATTAATAGCAAGAGGATCCTACTGATTTAAAGTGCTACATTCGGAAAACACTTCGGTCTGCCGGCTGGGATTGAACCGGCGACCTCCCACTAGCCAGGCCAACGCATTATCCCACTCGGCTATGGCTTTGGTTTATGACCATAAATTTAATTATAGTCCTATTATAATTATGTATAGCCTTACGGACTTGTTGCCGAAGGGCTTCCCAAACATATTATGATGATTTTCTCCAAACAACATTTGTATAGTTACAAACAATGTGGTTTTGAGAAAAGTACGTTCAATGTATCCAACGATACTTTAAAAGTATCTTAATATCGAAAAACAGTTTACAGAAAATTCTGCCATTTTCTCAGAAAGACAAACTCCAAAGCGTCGTTAGAGGGCAGTCCTCTCTCGCGCCAACAACTCATTGTAATACTAACTTAAAGTTGGGATCGGGGTCAATTTGATCCTTATTGACAACGGAGGGATAAGGCAAAAGATATTTTGTTTATATATTTGTCTTTGAAAAAAAAAAATCATCGCATATATTTTTTTATTAGTAAACTTAGAGCCGCTAAAATGTGCAAAGAGTACATTCTGTCCATTACTTTAAAAGCAAAGAGATCTATTGGATTTTGCCTGAATGTATATATTATAACTGTAAAAACCTGTCTTTTTAAAATCCAAAAAAACGGGCCGAACCGGATATTGGCTAGTCCTTTTATTCGATTCGGTTTATAAAAAAATCGACTTTTTTGGTTTTCATAAATTATAAATGTTTTATAACACGATATTTGTACGTTTCTACTTTCGATTTTTAGGATATTTTGAACTTTAGTTTATGTATTATGTATATTACATAAATCTAATATTTTATATTTTTTGGATGTTGTAAAATGTATAGATTGATTTGACCCGGTAAAATAAATAATTAGATAATTAAAAATCAATTCAATTATTAAAAATTATTTGAGAATTTTAGCTACATAAGGAATAGTTTGTATGTATGTATGTATGTACCATATTAATATAAAAATATATTATTAAATGATATTTCAATTGTCATACAGTGATTCTGAAAGTTAGTCCGCTTTACATATATATGTTTTGTTTCTACAAAACAGTAAACAGAAACTATTAATGATTAATGATAAATATTAAAAAAAAAATTTACGACTTATTATTATAATAAACAATAAACAATAAACCGATGTTTGAACTTTTCATTATTTAATTTGTTTTAACTTTTTTAAATTCGATTTTAAGTTAATATTTTTAAATATAAAAAAAGTTTTATAAATATTAGATTTTTTTAAAATAGCGTTGTCTGAACTTTCAATCTTTTACAATAAAAAATTGTAAAAATAAAATAAAAAAAAACCATAATCTATTTTTTTTTAATGAATCTACCAGACCTAGGTAGAAGCCAGGCCATTAATATAATTTTTACTAAGAATTAACCGAAGAACACGTAGACAAGTTACAAGTTTGCCGGTAAGACCCTTGTATACTTTATAACATTTTTGGCCTACATTATTATTATAAATATTTGCGGTCAATAAAGAGGATGGGTTATTTGAAAAAAACGGACTAGCATAAGACCGATCCGGACAAATTATTATGGAAAATATCAGTCCACCAAAATGTTTCGTTTTCGGTCTACCTCTGCAAACACTTCCTTGCAGGTTCCATTCCAGCGCTTGAGCTACAATGTTGTTTGAACCGCGCCGGAATGAGTGACCGATCTACTGCCATTTTTACCGTCAATCTAGCTTTGAGACGGAAGCTTGAATGATAAATCTCCACAATTGTATACCTCCGACCATGTGATGCCCAATATATGCCTCAAGCAGTGGTTGACAAAAGTTTTCAGTTTCCTGGTCAGAGCAGAGGTCACAATCGTAGAATTGGACCGATTAGACGTTGGAGTCGAACAGTCTTAACATCTATAATACAAAGTTCTTGAGAACTTCTTTTATACCAATAGTAAAAACAATCTTACACATTCCTAAACATTGCTAAAAATGCTGAGGTTCCTGATTACAAAAATAAAGTAGTAGTATAATAGTATAATATAATAGTATAAGTATGTTACTTGGCTTGTGATAAGGTAGTTAATACAGCTTCAAAGACGTAGGAAACCTAGTAGGAAACTTTAAATTGTCCATCGATAACCGCGTCCTTAAATCTATTATTTTAGGCTCTCAATTTAGTAGGTAACTAGGCAATAAAATTTTAGAGTTTTAGAAATAAATAAAACGAGTTTTTTTTATATAATTATGGGTACATTTTTATTTAATAATGAACACCAAAAAAATCAAAATTGAGATCCTAATTAAATTAATATATATTAGTAAACAAAACAAAAACAAGCACCCATTTATTTCTTTTGGTTCTCAAATTTTTATCGGTTTCCATTTTTTTTACTCAAATGGAACCCATTCACATATTATTATACATTAATTTTATTGATGTTTATAAAGATTATGTTTTATAAATTGCCATTATTCTGATTTTGTCAAAAAATGTAATGAACTATTATTATTATTATTCTATTAAAATAACTCCCAATTCATACTAAAAGCAAAAATGAAATACATATCTCTATATAATGCATTTGTCTTATCCAACTCATATCTCCGTACATACCTTGTTCGGGAATTCACGATTTATATTTTTATCTGAGTGTTTAAAGTCTAAAGTCTAAAACGAATAAAGTTTAGAACCGCTATGACACACGATTAAAGCACGCGTCCAAATGTCATGCTAGCAGCAGCGCATTCACTATTACACACACACACACATACTCACCGACGCATGTGCAGAAAACAAGCCTAATTTTTTCACAAAGCGCGTACCAGCCAGTCTACTGATAGATTGAATGTAAATACCGTATAGCTGGTATAATATATACGCGCGATCAAGCCTATTAAAATAATTTATTTAAATCACTCAATTACCACGTGCTAATCGAGAGGTATGAGTTAATGCGCTTTGTATATGCACTGTTCCAATAGGAATTATTGCATAACACACACACACACGCACACACACACGGAATGCAATTTATATGCGCAATGTTTAATTATTTACAAGTTCTCGTTTGAATAAGTTTTCGTGTGCTCATGCAGAAATATATATACATAGCATTAAAATACACAAACATTAAAATACATTATTTTCCTATGGTTCAATCTGCGCGTGCGCAAATGTAATGCATAATCTTAAATAATATACGAGCGCACTTACACCCGCAACCAAGAGCGGCGGTGCGCGCACCTTTAAGTGGGTATTTTAAATGTGTTTATATTTATATCTACAGTTCTACACCATGTATATACTCTATAGTTTGTATTTGTGTGTGTGTTGCTTAGTTTCATTGATATTTAAACTTGATTTCATTATTATTACGTATTTATATAAATATTCAGAACAATAATTGTGTGTACAAAATAATGCAGTCTTGATATTAAATATAAATATAAATATATATACGCTCAACAGTGCGCAGCGCATTGCGGGGCCTCTGTACTTTGCCGGAACGTGTACCGATCGTGTACACGTTCAATTGTGCACACACACACTAACATACATGCAGCCAATCATGAAATATAAATGAAAGTGAAAGGAACAATGGCTGGCAATACATATACCTATTTTTTATATTATACAGCTTGTTGCGCGTGTGCTGCATGAAGAAAAATTAATAGTATTCCATTTTTTTGTAAGAATATGCATACAGACTCAGCCAAACACAAATAACAAAAAACACACACACACACTGTTGAAGACTTAATTTATTTATACTCAACACGAATTATATCTATTTGCCTATTATTTACATTACTGCGTGCGTTTAAATTATGTTTACCCGGCTAAATCTAGCGCCAATGCATAAAGTGCGTTATGCTAATATATGTTCAATGAGTAAATCAGTGCTCGCTCTATAATCAATTCGATGGGGTTTTCACTATGCCCATCAGGTTTTCGTGTTCACGTATTTTCAATTGTTTGTATGCTAAATTAATGATTAATTTCAAAACATACCTAACTTTTCTTTAAATTGTAAACTTTTAACTACATAATTGTTTTTTTATGAATAATATACATATACATTTATGCAAATTATAAATATTCGATGTTGCTGCTACTATTAATACTCTAACCTTTCCGTGTAATAATATTTTTTTTTAAATTAAATAGTGAAAGATGATGATGTGCTATTGTTATAAAAATGTGTCTGAATTTGTGTGTTTGACAAGTGAAATGTATGTGCACTTCATAATTTTTCGCTTCAAGACGATTGAAAGTACCTACAATACGCGAGAACGACATGCGAAAGGCGTTGTTAAAGCGCTTTTTTGAAATGCTTTTAGAAAAACATTCAATTTATTAAATATTGATGCCACACATGTTTTTTTGTGTTGCTTTTTATGAGATTCAATAAATGGTATATTTTTATTATGTTAAGTATTTGGAAAGTGTGTGTTTACTAATGCCGAGTGGCATTTTTTTGCTATGCCATAAGTACACGAATCAATTTAAAATCAATTTGTGTCTTTTTTTATTCGTTATATTGAGATGCATTCAAAGAGCAAAATATTACGTATTTTATAAAGTATTGTAATTATTATTTTAATTAAATATATTAAATCTGAATAGTAAAAAAGTCTTATCATATATTTTATAAATAAAAAAATGCATCAACAAAATTAAGAATCATTAGGCCAATTACACTTTTTATCAATAGTTTAAATACTTTTGCAATATTTGACTAAAGTAAAAATAAAATAGTTTCATATTATGTTGAAATTATTATAATGCTTATATCGTTTTCAATAGCAATTAATCATTCAAATTTGATGACTAATACATATACATAAGGCGATTTTTTTATCATTTAAATTTTATGGAAATTCTTTATTCTGATAAAAATATTATATTTATTTAACATTTTTTATTTCTATATACATGCATGTATATATATACGATACGTATATATAGATATATATATATATATATTAAATAAGTAAATAAGTAAATAAGTTTTGAAGATCTAAGCACTGAAACTACTAACTACTAAAATATAATCAGAAGAACCATTTAATGACTAATAATAATAAATTAACTATTTTATATCTCTTTTTTCTATATAGATATTAATATTTCTATCTATTTCTTTAAGGTAGAATTCCCCCATTTTTTTTTCTTTTTCATAAATATCTTCTAAATATCATCAAAAAATATTTCCTAAAAGGATTTTTCGGAATTCGAATTATTGTAGTTGTTATAGCGTTATATATAACTATAAACCTGCACGGCGCCATTTACCAGCCGGAAAGCCCAAGAAGAAGGCATGTAAGCACAAGCCATCAATAGATTTAGAAATCAGACCAGTAATAAAAAAGTCTACGACAACTTAACCGATAAACCAAGAGAAGTGATAAGGCAGAACAATTTAATGTGTTTACAATAAACAATTAGCCAGAGAATGTAAAAATTTGTAGAAAATGTATTCGTACAAAATGTCTAAGGTGAATCTAGCAATATTTTTACATTTAGCCAGAGAATATAGAATTTTTGCAAAACCCTTTCTTGAAGCTTATAATGTCAAGCTTGACCACATATGGTTAACCTATGAAGCTACTTTTTATTTATATGGTTTTTACAAATGACAAAACTATATTTATTGGAATAATAAAAAAAGAATCAAAATCCACATTTTGTTTTTAATTTTATTTCATTGTTCTTCTAAAATTTATAAATGTATAAAACGCGTTAATAGTTTTAACATTAAACTCGAAAATGCAACATTAGAAAAAATTGAAATTATTCCAGAAGAATATATCATTAATATAATTAACGCATTTCCAAGACGATTAGAAATGATATCAATAAACAATGGTGTTAATTTTGCACATTTACGTTAAAAACTATGTTTTTTTCAATTTATATGTTCTTTGTTCTGCCAATAATAAATAATATTTTTTTAATAAATTTAATTGGCCCCTTTTGTAATATTTTAAAA
Source organism: Bolitophila hybrida (assembly GCA_027564075.1). Lineage (NCBI taxonomy): Eukaryota > Metazoa > Arthropoda > Insecta > Diptera > Mycetophilidae > Bolitophila > Bolitophila hybrida. The sequence continues at coordinate 6,075 of JANSTU010004166.1, forward strand.
CCTAATTTTTCTCTTTACCTTTTTTCCAGAACTTGAACAAACATGCTACAAATACAATGTTGAGTTTAGAAACTCAGGGCAACATTTTCTTGAACTTAATTTCTGGTGGTCCTACCATGTATATGGGTTCCTGAAAACTCAGTAACGAATGCGCAGGCGATATTTAACGCCGCTCTGATATAAATATAATATACGACACAATAAGTTGAAGTCAGATGTCATAACAGTTTGTCAAGATCGTTGGGAATCGGGTAATATTTAATGTTTTACGCCTTTTATTAAAATGTTAGTTTCTTGTTTACCGCAACGTTAAAGTATTACAAAAAGAGCACATTTTTTTCACGGTGTAATTTTATAAAATAACTTAAAATAAAGATTTCATTTCATTATAATTAGTAAGCCAGCTGTTTCTTAACCCAGAGGTCGTGAGTTTGAACCCAGATACAGACATGACATTCTCAAGTATGTTTGATTGGGTATTTTTTTTTTTGGTCTCGTCATGATCCATAATGTTAATTTTATCCAGGGGTTCTTAGTTCGATCGATCGAAAATATCATGAAATTTTTGTATAAAGTTTGAGAAACAGCTTTTCCAAAGAGGATCAAAAATATTAGATTTTTATATTTTTTTTTCAATAAATTTTCTAAAATATACATATACATTTATTTCTGTTTTTTATATTGAAAAGTTTTTTGCCGGAAAAAAATGTCTAATGACAAAAATTTTAAAATGTAGAGCCAAATTAAAAATATATTTTACCGGAAAATTAATAGAAGTCTAAAGATATTGACTCGGTCACTATGTTTTATATGTTAATCAGCAAGATACGATGTTTTTTTTATCATGCCTCGGATTTTATATACTATCTGTTGTTATTAATGTTGATGTTAATGTTAATGTTATCATTAAAAATGATGTGGGGGGTACCAACGATGAAAAATGTGTAACGCAAAGTGCCATTTCTTCGGTAAAGTTCGGCAAACTTCTTGTAATTAATTAAAAAAAAAATTAAAAAAACGAAAACTCCTGAAGTCTAAATCTAGCGAGAAATGAGGTAGAAATCCCAGTATCACTTAGTTCTCTTTGCCACCTAGCAAAATATAAAAATATCGACTCAAGACTACAAAGTCGTAGGATCAAAAATTATTTATAGAATGGACATTTTCCCAATCATGCAACACAATTGTGGTTTACACCGACGGATCCAATCTTGATGGAAATACCGTTGGTGCTATATACTTAAACGAACTCACAGCAATACTGGCCGCATGTAAAATGATAAATATACAATCGCTTCTGATAGCATCCATATACTCTAAAATTGCTCGGTGCGTAGACGAAAAAGATATACAATGATCAATTAATCTTTCTTAATATACTTAATATTAATTTAAAAATAAATATTATATTACAAAAAAAAATTAAAGACCATTTTTTTCTGTTTTACCCCAAAAAACTAGAATTTTATTATTACCAAATTTGCCAGATTTTGTAGTAAAAGCAATCATGAAATATTTGTCTTTATTATTGAGTTTAAAACAATGTCGGAGTGCAAGAAGAAAATCAGAGTAAAAAAGAAGTTTTACATTTGTTGTAAAAATCAATTTAAAAACAAATAAAACATTGATAATAATGATTAATAAAAACAACAAAAGCAAAGTGTAATATACCTATGTACATACATAATATAAAATTATTAAACAAAATTAATATATTGAAATATTATCAATCATTGATCCTAATAAATATTATAGAATAATTAAGTCCATGAAAAAAACACTTTCATATTTCTTCTTCCCACATTGACATTTTAACCTTTCTGCCTGCTTAAAAATTATCTGCGATATATTACCATTGTTCTGATATCAAGAGAAATGTGCGAGCAACATTTCTTCACAAGCAGTTGAAAGTAAGCATAAGAAATATAAATAAAAAATATGCGAACCGATGTTATGAAAAATTGGCTGGGTACACATAGTTTCCAATCACAATATTTCAAATAAATATTTATTTTTAAAAAGTACCTAAAAGCATCGTTAATAATAATTCATATTTTTTAAATTTTACGTGACCTTGTCGAAAAAATGCAATTTATGACATTATTATTAAATGCAAACTGAGTCACAAAGTATTTTTGTTTAAGAATTATACTCTTCAATCCGAATTTCATAACGAACTCTTGAACTATTAAACGATACAAAGTGAGTCATAAACAGTCGTAAACGTCCATGCCCCATCATTGCAATAAAAATATCTTGTAAACGTAAGTATTTTATACCATATACAATTATCTCGTTAATATCAATGTTTTCGATCGCCATTGTTCGTACGTTCGGTGGCCCTCTTTTCAATGGACCCCGCATACGCATTCAAATCTGATGACACTGCAAAAAGTACGCTCTGTATCAGATACAACTATACAATTTATTACCACAAATTAATTTAAGTATCACAATTATATAGCAGCTTACACACATACATACATTGCGAGTTAATGAACTGCGTGGGAGTTGTAAGTGGTCACTCTGGATCTATTAGGCTGTGCTCGTTCGTGCGGTCAATAAAAGAACATACACCATTACGTGCCGCCCTCTCACAGGTTTTGCTTGCTGACTTCTTATATTAATTTATATAACATCCTAGCGCCTTATAAATACTTGTCATTAGGCGTGCTCGGCTTATACCAAAAACCCGTGCAAACCACATTTACCAGCGGCATCAGCAAGCAACGTCGCCATCGTCCAAGGTTATAGTGAGTTATATAAACATAAAACACATTTTATTCGTTATAAAAAAGCGTACTCGTAAATATAAAGGTCGTATCATTTCGCAGAGTGCATATAATGCCGAAGACAACGTGCACTTTTCGAAATGCTCGATATTTATTTTATATGTCTGCATACGTGTGTGTATTTTTGGCACAAAAGGTGGATTTATAGCTTGATCTTTGAGAAATTAGCATAATACAACAAAATGTTGTTAAATCTTATAGCGGCGTGTGTTTCAAAATAAACGGCAATCAAAATAATACACAACGCACCAAAAACAGATTTGTTTAATAAAAATAGTGGCACAATAAACGGTCATTATGCTTTTCGTAGATCTTTTTGCGTGTTTGTTTGTGTGTGTGTGAGAACTCATTTTCGGGCCTGTCTGTTTTATGTGATTCGATAATCTCTGAATCTGAGCTAAGGTCACTGCTCGAAAAATTGCTGTGTTTGCAAATAATTTAATAAGTTCAGTTTTGTATTATTGTGGCAATTCATCAAATGTTTCGATTGAAGATTAGTGCGATTACAAAACATTTCAATGCGCTCACAAACACAACAACCGATTATTATCGAATATTTGTTGGGAAAACACTTTCAATGAATCTTCGATCTTTTGAATGTATTTCGGTATAGAGTTTATGAGCTTTATTGTTTGCATTGGATTGTGACATTAATCTGTATTTAATGACGTTTTAATGTTGTTAAATTGGGTAATATACTATCGCTTAAAATGAATTCAATTTGTCTATGAGGTGTCTGCTGTTTATTTATAAATATTCAACATGGTATTTGCGAATTTATATAAATATATAATTATATCATTTCAGATATATGATACAATTTATATTGTTACGATATTTATAGTTGTGGTCTAAATTGAATGTTTAGTATCATTTTATCGCAATATATATTTTTATATAAATTCAACAAGAAATATTATAGTGTAAAAAAAAATTACGTTACTTTTTTGTATTAAATAATTACCACAATTATTTGCTGAACACATGATAAATATCAATATTTTGAAAAAATAAACATAGTTATCTTTTTTTTTTTAATTTCATAAAATTCGATAAATATTGGTTGTCTAATATTAATATATATTTGTTATATATTCAGCACTTCTGATATTTTTTATTTGTTGTTGTTTTTTTGGTGTTCCCTTTCTTTATTTTTGTTTTGTTTTTTTCGTCATAAAGAGAAAATTTTAAACAAACATATAAAGAAGAGAGACAAACAAAATTCAAATTCAATTCAAATTCATTTAGGATTGAAAGCTATCTACATAAATATTTTAAATATTATTATAACACACATTTAATGATTATTTTAAAATTTAAATGTAAATCTATTATTTTAAATATATCGTTTGGTTTAGGTAATAATAAAATCAATAATATATATATATATATATATCTGTGTGCATTTAAATGTAAAATTAATCACTCATTTATTGATTTTTGTATTAATATCTATATGTTCATGCATCATTTGCATTAAATTAGATTAAATAATTAATATTATTCAAAAAAAGAAATTAATTTTTTACAATAAATAAATAATTGAATCTCTGCAACACTCGACCGCGTCAAAAATATTACAATTTATAGATTCCAAAAAAATATGTATGTGTGTCGCTACAATTATATCAACAAAACATACAAATCTCTTTGAAAACCACAAATCTCCGGTGATCAGAAAGAAATTGCGGTGCACACAGAGAAATTAAATCAGGTTCGTCGCTGTTCAACTCTTTCGTTTTCTAATCATCTAAAACGAGTCCGGTGCGCACAGGCTGTGTGCACCGCACTCGCAAGAAAACTCACAAAACCGTTATAAACAGCAGCGCATTGCACCAATTTGTTCTACTTTTAAGTGTGTGTGCACACATACAGACAAACACACAACAAAATGTATACACATGCGTGATTGCGTTGTTTCACAATTGTGTGCACTGAAATTGGCGCGTGCCCGAGCGTTAGCTAAATTTTCAACATTCCTTATTATTGTTTAAAATACTATACTATACGAAATATTTGTGCACTATAGTATTTCGCGAACTTACCTTATGCAATTGTAACACTGGGCCGTGGTTTTCGGTAAGACGAGCTTCTTACCAACGTTTTTATTTTGGTTTTCACAAAGAGTTTTCTTCACGCAATAAATTTGCGTACACGCGCACACACAGAATAACAAACGAAGCGCAGCACAAAAAAATCACTTTCACCAGAATTCATGCAGAGCACGCGCAGTGTTTTTTAAAATTTATTTTCGTTCCTATATAGCCGCATATCAATCCATTAACAAAATCTTTCAAATCACTTTCGCTAAGTGCACGATGAGCACACACAAATCACTATATATATATTTGAATGAATACGCGCGCGTGCGTGAGGATTTATTGATTTCACGTGCGCTTCGCGCGAAGATGAGCACGAATACAGTTTGTTATGCGAGTTTCCAAACTTTTCTTAATCTCGATCGAGTTTTAGATTTACTTTGTGTTCTTAAACTCTCGTCAATCGCATTATGGGTTACGTAAAACGGGCATCGCACGCTGTTGCGATCTAGCGGTTACACTTTAGCCAGACACCGAAACGAGAACGCGCCAGTACAATGAACACCGATCGCATAACACCGAAAACTGTAACACCCAAGTTGGCGAGTCCGTTTGCGAACGCCTGTCTGTGCGAAAACCTTTCACAAAAGCAATTTCAGTCCACCTTGAAAAGCGATCGCTTGGGTGTGTGTGTATGTCTTATGTCGAGGGAACAACGAGGGCGCACACGAGCAAAATACAAAAAGTGAACGGCAGAAAAACACTTGGCACGATCGCGCGAACTATTTAACGGCAGCAACTGCGCAGCGCGACTAAGTCAACATTCATAGAAACAACAATATAACGCGATCTCGAAATTTAATGTCGAATGAGTATATTTTGTGTGGTGGTGTGCTCTGGAGCGCTGACTTGAGAAAACGTGCGCACTGGGCAGAGTTCGCGATCTAACTGAATGAAATAATACGGGAGAAGGTCGTTCGTTCCCACCACATAATGCCGCAATGTGAGTTTGCGAGACCGTTGCTAGCGCGTTACGCACACTTTACGTATACCTATACTGTCGCACAGCGTATTCTGCGTATGTGATCGCGTTGCTGGAGTGATAGAGCAGGACAGTATGTTGTGTTCTTACAGCGCGGTGCTGCGATCATGTGTGTAAAACGCACTGTTTCTATGACTGGAGACAATATCATTCTATCATATTTTTAGACTACTATAAAGATGGTCTATAAATACATCTTGCGAGCGTGCGTTCTTGTATATGTTGTACCTTATGCGCCTGTATACGTATGTGAGTCACGTTTTATAAATGTGTGAAGATCATCACAAAACGGCTTTTGTGTGGCACTTAAGGAGTATTTATGGCACAGAGCGGATGATTGGCGAGGGTCAACAGAGTAATTTGTTGGTTTTGGGAAATTCTATGGTGTGTAATGCTAAATGATTAGAATACATTCATGGGGTTTTATGTTGGATTTTTAATAAATGAATAATAAATTTTTGTTATGATGGATCTTTTGAATCTATTTAATAAAAGTTGAATAGTTATTTAATAAGGTGCGGAAAAGTTCAAAGCTTCCTCTACAGTGAAGATTTTCTTGTCAGTAAACCGAATGAATTGAATTCTTATTCAAATCTATCGTAAATCTAGCATATTTAACATAAATGTTTTTCTATATTTAAGTTTTTTTTTTATTGTCCTAATATACAAATCAAAATTATAAGATTTGCTATCTCGTTTTACGCAAACCACCTATGCTTGAAGATAAAAGTTACAGCGTCCTCAAACTTCAAACGCATTTATCTTAAAACCTTGCTTTTGAAATCAACATGCAGAAGAAGTCGAAGAGTTTTATTTATTCGATCGACCTGGTAAACTGTTTTATATAGAAAACATCGTATTCGTCGATAATTCGAATTTATAAAACTCATGTAGGAAATTATGCTTTCAGATGGTGATCCAGGGGACTTCTACTCCTTACAGCGGAGAACCTTCGAAAAATCTTGTTTAAGTGAAAAATTGTCAATAATATTTTGTTTATTATAATATATTATTAATTATATTAATATCAGATGCGGAATATAATTTGAAAATGTACACACAGACAAATTTTGAAATCCCCTCTTTTAGGGCCTAAATAAATATATGGTTACTCCTATATGTATATTTCATTTTAATAACGCTAATTTTGGCAAACAAAAAATTACTTTTTACAAATATCGAAATAGTTTGGTAAATAGCTAAAAAGAATTGTGTAGCAAAGTAAAAAAAACTTTTAGCTAAATCAAGTGCACTGAATAGCAAAAAAAATAGTTTAGTTTTCTTCAATGAGTGACATATATAGTGAATTTAACTTTGTAAAAAGTATTTTTCACTTGGTGTCTAGTCAAAAAGAATTCACTGTTATGAAGTTCTTATTAAACTATTCGACTACTAAGTTATTTTTACTTTTACCAAGTGGTTTTTTTTTACTTTTTACCAAGTAAAAATTATTTGTTAAGAGTTATGCAAGTTGGCATTACAAGCGTGACCGATTAATGCAACTATTGATTTCTTTTATTTCCTGTATTACTTATTCATTTTTTGGATATACAAAATATTTTCTTAAAAATATAATACAAAATAGCATAGAAAACAATTTAGATTTTTATCACTTCCCGATTAATGTAAATTAATTTAATGTAAAATACTACAATAACCACTTTTTTAGTTTTTTTTTTAGTTAATAAAGACAGACAACATATATATATATATACTTCAAAAAATCTCGATTATTTGTGTTATATGTTATGTTTGTGCGTTGTTAGTCACTTCACAACATCCAACATGCGCATTAACTTTACTAGTTTAAATGGGTAGATTGTGTATCAATTCCTTTGATTTATGCCATACACATACCAGAATTAATTTCCAAATTTTTATATTTAGTATTTAGAATTTTGTACTTTTGATTTTAAACCCTCCTGATTACAAAACGCATCTTTTTTATTTTTTTTTTAACCAATTTTTGTTTTACCCATTTTTATCTCAAAATAAGTATTATTAAACAAGTATATTTTTACGATCCCAGAATGGTGCAGCTCTTTGCGCCAATATGTAGAAGTTTATTTATACGAGTACACTCTTACAAATAAAATGATAGAATCTTAAATAGTAAATAATAGGTCACGTACGTAAGTTAGGAATTGTGTGGAAAATACTATCATTTTAGCATTTCCCAAAGTTTTTTTCGATGAATTGTACAGGGTTAGCCAAACTTCACACACTTCTTATCTTCATCTAACAACCATAATCAATACAAAATAATTGTTAAAGAAGGTCACCTAGCCGAGTTACAAAGCAAGAAAGAATTGTTTTGTTATTACTAATGCAAACAGGGCACTTATCTTTTTTTATTTTCTTCGACAGATGACATGTATTTATGTATGTAGTTTTTTATAAATCAAGTAACCCGAAATTTTGACTTTCCAAATTGCTCTATACAAAATCCAAAGTTAAGATTAAATGACTGAACAATTATTGTTTTTTTGAAGCGAAAGTACATCACACAATTATTTCTTTAAGAATGTTTAATCAGTTGTCGTAGGACTTTATTTGGTCTAATCTATATTAAAAAAATATTGATGCATTTTTGGGTATAGTAAAACATATTTCATTAAATTAGCCAAATAATACGTGTGTGAAGTATAGATAACGATGATTGAATGAAGAATGAATGAAGAATAAGAAAAATTAATATTAATAATAAAGAATTTACTTATTTCAAAAATCTGCTACTGCCAGTACATAATGCAGTTTTTAAAATGAAATATGTTTGATTTTCTAGTAGGTTACATTCAAACTTTAAATACCCAAAGATAGTGTTTAGGGATGGAAAAAATTAATATAATAATAAAGGAGCATTGTAACAGAAGAAAGAAGTGTCTGCACAATTCAAAAAATACAGATAAAAATAAAAATCACCTTGTAGCTCAGTGGGTGTTGAAAATCAACCCTCACTAATACTATTTTTTACTCAAAATGAACCCTATGTATAACACCGTGTTTAAAACACCACTTCGAACCCGTAAATATATATCCAAAAGAACGTTCGATCAAAGTATATCAAAGTTCAGTTTGGTTAACAAAAATTCAAACTTTCAAACTATAGATTACCAAAATAAAATTTCCAAAATTTGGTAAAAATAATATAAAATAACTATAATAAAAATATTGTCCTTTATTTTAAATGTATAAATGAAAAACCTTCGATTCCGACCATCTTATTTATGTAAAATATACTAATAGAAATACTTATAGATTATATAATATATAATAATTATTCGTTTATACGAGTAATAAAAAAAATACTACAGTTAGTATATGCTTATAAAAATCTAGCATGAACCGCTGCGACCCCGACTACAATCCGTCGCACAAATGCCACTCTAGTGCTGCCTTGAAGTGTGTTATTCACACCAATTATTAAAAATAATGTAATTTATGCGCAAGCGACATTAACGAGATCGCACAATTAACGCATTTTCCGGACCGTATTAGTGCGCAAAATCAGCGATTGAAACCAAAACAAAAACAGACTAGTTTTTTGTGTATGTGTGTGTACGAGCAAAGCGCATTATGTACACATGGGAAGTGAAGTTGTTCTTGTTTGGTTAAATTATGTGCAGTAAATGCAATTGCTCGCTTTTGCCATATGTTGCATGCATTATTTTATGAGATTGTATGTATATGTTTATAGTTTATATGTTGTTGGGATTAGTGGTTTGGTGTGTGAGTTTTTGGACGAGAAGCCAAACATGAACGCGTCCGCATAAAACCACTTTCTTTTCAACTGAAGTGGAACGCATTTGGTTACGTTTGAGTGTATATATGTGCGTGTGTGTGTGTACATTAAATACATATATACCTTTAAATTTTTTTGAATGTGTGTTTATGTGGCTGTTAAATATTGTGCAGGTGTATTACGAAATAATTTTGTAGGACATTTGTTGTCTGTGGTAAGTTCTTATAAGATCATATTCTTGTGTCTGCATAATGGCAATGCCACACATGATTTCTTTATTATATAGTATTGGTTATAATCTGGATGGAATTATTTGCCTTTGTGTAGGTATATTGTATGTTAAAAAATAACCCAGTTGAGTCGACTATGTATTCATATTAATTTAAATTATTATTAGTCTTAAATTGAAGCTTTAAGTTATTTTAAAATAAAATACAATGTACAAAAAAACTTATTAAATAATCCGTTAAAATATTCCGACATTACGATCTGCCTGAAATCGACTTCCATTCGCCAGCCAAGGCCTTATTCCACTCGGCTTCGGCGCACAGTGGTAAAAGCGGTCAAAATGATAAGGCTCTTTTCCGGCTGGGCATACATTCCTGAAAATGATTACTAATATAGTAGTTAGATTTATTTACCATTTTTATGCAATGTCGGAATACTTTTGTTAGGGATAAACACACGTTTATTAAATATTTTAATTATCAATTAAAATAATTTAATTTATTATATCATTTTGTAACTCGTTGATCACCAATTCTAAAATGTCTAAATCTTCGTCTTCATAACTTCGTATTTTCACTATTTAAGTTAAGTTATGTAATCATATAAGTGGATCATAGGACATTATAGAAGCATTGAAAACAAATCTGAAGTTTGGTTTATTCAGTATTTTTCTCGAATCACTATTGACCAAATTTCGATTGGCCGATTGATACGATTAGTGTCGGCTAGTCGTATCATTCTGCTAATCGTGAATCAGCCAAACGTTTTTCGGCGAATCATACCATAGCTGATTTGGCCCTTTCAATGCTGATAATTATGATAATCTAGACATAAAAATCTTTTCACTGTCTGACAATTTAATTGAATTGTTATAAATAAAGATTTTTATAAATTTTCATATATAAGTATTACTAATTGTAATTTTTACTATTTTAGTGATATCTCGAAAACGGTAAAGTCTCGATCAAAAACTTAATTACTTTGAAGAGCTATAACTTTAAACCGAAAAATTGAAGGAAAAAAACTGCATTTGATTGTAATAAACAAATAACTGCATACTTTTTTGTTTTTTTTTATATCTGTTTAAATTAATTAACAAATATATCCTGTGTTGAATCTTTGCCAGAATTCTTGATGTAGTTTTATCTGTAATCTCCATCTGGTTAAACATTTTTTTTGTCATGATAAAACTGACAAGAAAATGAGCAGGTGTCAGTGGTTTTAAATCTTTTGGATTATCGTTAGCCTACTGAGTTTAATGTGGATTCAATTTGAGTAAGAGCAGTATACTATTCTTCAAATGTCAATGATCTGTCGATACAAATTCTTTGAGATAGTATTTTGTTGATCTCACCAAGCGTTCCCATAAACCACCGTGGTGAGGTGCACCTAGTGGGTGAAAATGCCATTGTACATTTTGATTTCCTTTAATATTTGGGCATTTCGAACTGTATTGTGTATTCTGATTACTTTTATTTAAATTATTGATTTTAATAAATTTGCCATTACATTAATATTTTGCGTAAATGATTTATTGCATCTTGATTTAAAATTAAAACTAACAATTCCATTTGAAATTTCAGGTTTACCACATCTAAGACCTGATAATGGCACTATTATTTGTTTTCTGGGCAACTGCTGCTGTGTACTATATTAACCTCCGTCGCTAGAAATACAATCGCTTGATAATTTTTTTATTAAATCAACGGGAAAACCCCTACTGACCGTTTATTATCAATGTTTATAAAAAAATGCTCATCAGTAAGTTAGGATTGCGTCATTCCAACTATGTTGGACATCCACCTCTCAAATAGAGACTTCGCGTCTACACAGGACCATTCGTAGGACATTAACAAAAACTCAAGATATAAAGATGGACCGTACGTTTCGCCGGA
>JANSTU010004177.1:0-17807 GCA_027564075.1 Bolitophila hybrida
GGGTCGATGGACCTTTCAAATAATTTTTTTTTTTTCGCAAATATCTCTCCTACATGTATTTTTTTTTCATTTCAAAGATCAAGCGCCCTTAATGGATAACTCTTTAGTTGGAACTCTTGTCTGAGCTGATATCGGAACTAAAGCTGAACCCATGTCAAAATCCGAATCATCCTCGTGCGAAAGATTGATCAGAATCCTACTACCGAGAGAATTTTCTTGCGTCGTCGGCGCAATTTAGCCAAGAAGAAGTTCTTGGTTGTTGCCAACAAGTCAACGCCACTGCTGCCAGCGGTTATCTCTACTCCACAGTTGTTTTTCTCTTTACCAGATGAAGAACACTGCGATTAACTTGTTAGTGTTTCAGGTTTTGTATAAACTGAATTTGCCTTTGGTTGTTTTCCCGCTTTAACAATCTCAATTTGCTTAATTTTAATCTTCTTGTTCTGAGAGGCTCGTCTGGTTGCACTGTTTAAAAATATATCGTCATAAGACTCCTTGAAATTAGCCTGTCGTTTTTCTTGCTTCGAAATAGTCACTTCCAAGTTCACAATGCACGATTCGACGAGTTCAGAACAAATCGCTACCATACGCATTTAGATTATGCACTTTTGCAGATTTATTGTATTTATTTATTTATTTGATATTATTATTATTATTTCAAATAATAATAACAATTTAATAAACACAAAAACGCACTCACATAAAACAAATTCAATCTAAATCTGAATTTAACTTTTATTTGACATACGCAAGCGGACCAGAGCGGCTTACGCATGAATTTTTTGCTCGTTAGTGCGCGTTTGACCGCAACGCGCAAGCAAATATCGCAACGCACTATATTGCAATGCATGAAGAACCCAAAAACAACGACACAATTCGGTTTTCGTGCACACATCGCACTTTTAAAACGCGTTTTTTTCTACGAATCGAGCCCTCAACAGATTCCGGCTGGGTTTTGTCCAGGCTCGCCGCTAATCGGTAGGCGATAATTCAATACCCGAATATAAACTGTACAAACATTTATTTAAATATATTTATATAAATTAACATACATGGTAGTCGAAATACAAATTAAAATAAGCTCGCGAAATAAATTAACAATAAATCTGATGTACAACATAACTTGGGGTCAACAACCTATTATAGCAAGGAATAATTATATGTTAAATTAATATTTACAAGCATAAATTAAATATAACAACAAAGAGGTAGCAAGAGCTGTGGCGAGAGCGGTAGCGAGAGATGTTGCAAGAGCGGCAACGTGTGTGTAGCTGAGTACTGTAAATGTTAAGTTAGATCGAAAGTGGCTCTATTAGTTGTTATATTATAATTGAGTTATGTATTGATCGGTTTCAGTGTTTTTACGGCGGGAACATTTGTGCACATGTCCTCGTAAATAGGCAATCGACACAAATTTGTTATCCGCAAAAATTTCATGTCGAATTAATAATAAATCACCGATTCTTAGCTCTTCTGACGTTCTCTGCTGCCATTTTGGTCACTCTTACAATTTTTTTTAATATTCATTCATTGCCATCTTTTCCAAAAATCTCGCATTAACCTCTCAACAAGTTGCCATCTCAAAGCGATGTATCGTTTATACGTTCGATTTCCCGGGCTCTTCAGAACATTCAGAGTGATCGGTCCTGCATAATCAACTCCGGAATTAGAGAATGCACTGGTAATGTTGATTCGTGTGCCTCATTATTTATCAAATCGACGAAAACACCTTTCCCAGGTAGAAATATAGGATGTTTCTGATCGAACGTAAGCTGTGCGTGGATCCTCGAAGAATTCCGTCCTTATCAAGTCTATGATCGAGAGACACAATTGAACTCATTGCATCAATTGTTCTGGCGCTCGAAACGTGATATTTCACTTGCGTATACATTTGCGTAGTATTGTACCAAACACGTTCAGCTTCGCTTATTTCATCTACACTAATAGGTGGAACAATCAAAACATTCTTTTTGTCTTTTAAAAAACTTAAAAATCGTCTTAACCAAGCTGTGTGAATAAGTATTTTGTCCAAATTCGAATAGCTACTCAAAAATGTTTCGACGAAAACTGACTTCGAAACTGTATGTATGATTCGTCTTTCAATTTCCTCTTCTGGTGGTGTGGCAATATTCGGTCTTCAACGTTGACAATGATTCTGCTGGTTCCTTCAACCATGACGGTCCTTGCCACCAACAAGAGTGATCACTGCTTGCAACATCAGCTGTATTTTCAGTGTCTCCATTGATTAAATTTTAAATCCTGAATCTTGGGCACCCGATTGGCTACGAAAGTTTGCCATCTGTTGGGGTGACCAAAAGGAAAGGGAAATGCAAAAATCTCTATAATAATTATTAATCTCCACCTCGGCCAGTGTGTGTGTAGCGTGTCGCGTTTTATTGTTTTAAATTTATGCATATTATGTATATTTTAAACATGTTTCGCGTTTAATTTCGTGAAATATTTTGAGCCTCGAGCATAGTTTAAAAATATTATCTCTGTTCGAATTCTTTTAAAGAAATAAAAATTCAATTGGATTTTTGAGAAATTTCAATTCAGATTTGTATTCTGCGTGCTATACATGGGTTATAGTTACGGGTTTCTTCACAATTTCTTACTCAAATATCTTCTTTGGGACTCGCGCGCATTCGTCCATTCAACAAAGTTACGGTTCCGAATAGGATAGTTATACACGTCTGACAAGTTACAATCATACTTCATGGTCACTCCAAGTTGAGAAAATATTAGTGAAACTCCTTTACCTTTCATACTAGAACGAAACAATTATCTCACATCGAAGATCCGAAAGCACAAAACACAAAAATTAGCGACCCCTTTCGGAATCTCGTTGATCGATTGCAAGTTAATTTGTCCCGTAAATTCGGCTAAATGTTATACGCCAACGGCTGACATTACATTTAACCCCACATTGTTTATAAAACGTGTTCCTATGTACTCCAACAAGATTTGTGTCTTTTGGTAATTCGGTTTCGTCGTCTTAACCGTCTATACAAAACAACCCAGCGACAAAATCACTCTTTAGCTCACCCCCTATATCCTTCCGTTCGTCTGTCGAAGTTTCACTTGAGATAATGCGATCCGAATTTACCATTTTCAGTTGCTCAAAGGAAATATTTACTCTGCGTGTAAATATTATCATCAAATGTTTATACGTCGTCTGTGTATATATGGAAGAGTACATATTCTATATACATAACCGATGATTTGGTTGCCGCAGGTCCAATAAATGAAATGTCAATGTTTTAGTCTCTATTCATAGTCGAATATCGCTTTTCCTTTGAATAAAAATATACACAGTGAAAAATTCTATATGTTGTGCTCACATTATGTTTTGTTTCGACTAGATAGAATAATAGATATATTCAGTAGGATTTTCTGTTATTTTTTGCGTGTTATTTCAATTATGTGTGCGGGCGTGAAATTGTTCGTGTTTTCCAATACTGTCGACGCATATATGTATACATTATGTGTTTTTCATAGAATTTAATTAAGGTAAATATTGAACTGTTCTGCACTGGTGCGTGCCTAAAATACAAATATGAATAATGTATATTTTGAATAAACGAGTATATAACATAATGCTTTTGTTTGTAGTTGTAGTTATTTTCAAAATATATACAATTTTCGCCTAATTGGAGGTGAAACCATGATTAATTTTCATCATGCGTTTTTTTTTTTTGTATGTGTAATAATATTTACATTATTATTTTTTATTGTTTACAATAATCATTTGACAAGCGACTCAATATAATAATAGAAAACAGCGTTTACAACCCCATTTGGAATAAAATATAGGATGCAAAGACTGTGGTATAGATTATATGCAGCTAATCAAGGAGTAAAATATATAATCTCTATGAACCGTTTTAAGAGGCTTTATAGATCACATAACTAAACTATGAAATAAAAATTAAAATAGTTAAACAATGCAATAATAAGTAATCGATGTTAAACACGCAGCGCTTATTATATTCAATTAATAGATGAGCCTGCAAAAGTTTACGTGAAAATGAATTTTAAATTGGCCACGAACGTATAGCAATAATTCAAGTGAACGAATGTTGATGCCTTTTATCGAAGAGTTCCAAGTGTTCAAAGGGATGAGAGCGAGGGGTAATATATTGATTGAATATAGCGTCGACAAGGGTGTCGCTGTTGATGTATGTAAACAGCGCAGACGAAACTCTCTTTAGAAAGTGGCTCTATCCGGTAACATCAATGCACTTAATCGATTTAGTTTATGATATGCCTGAGTAAAGTCGTGTTTAGAAAATATATGATTTGCCATATTATATTATATTGATACATAAAATATGCTAATTTTCTGGAAAATAAAAAAACAAAAATCATGCTAATATGGTCATCAATCGTTTGTTTATTATTTAGATAAATTACTAAATAGCATTGAATTTTCCAGTTCAGATATTCAGGTTCATCGGGCTTAACCTCTATGCAATTTCACGTACTATTTAACTACCTATTCAGAGTACTTTTGAACTTTCCCTTACGATACTTGTTCGCTATCGGTCTCGTGGATGTATTTAACATTAGATGGAATTTATCAGCAACCTAGCGCTGCACTATCAAGCAAAACGACTTTTCTGAAAAATCGTCTTATACTAGTTACAGTTGCCACGGGCCTGGCACCCTCTATGGGTATACTATCCTTACACTGTTTCCTCTAGCAGCCAATACGACTGGAGGGCTTAGTGCTGGGCTTTCCCTGTTTAGCTCGCCGCTACTAAAGCAATCTTAGTTAATTTCTTAGTCATATGAGCTGATGTCGCTTTATGATTTTTTACAAATAGCAAATGGAACATTCCTTAAGAACAACAAACTCAGAAAAAGGTTCAACGAATGAAATGCGAAAACTATAACGTTTAAACGCTTAATCAAGGTTTACTAATCTTTATATTGAATATTTCATTTTATGCGTTCACAAATACATTTACCCGTTTAAAGGTATTTTCAAGGGATGCCAATACACTTAAGATTGCCCACACCTCAACATATAGCTTAATAAAAAGCAATTAAGATAGCATAATGGAGTTTGCTCCGTTCTTCATCGACTCACGAGTCAAGTGATCCTCTGCATAGGGTTATGAATTGCATTGCGTAATTTTACGGTTTTTGCAAGCAATGAGCCGGCTATAATGCTTGTGAGGCGCAACCATCCGAGAGGCCTAAGAAGGTAAAGACAAATCGTCGCGGCCGAGAGGAGTCGTTGCCGTTGCCACGCCGCCTGTAAAACCGTTGGTAACGGTAACAATACTGTTAGCAGACCGTGTGGCCAGCCTTAAGCCCCGTCGGCTTCGGCGTTCTGCACAACCCTCACTTCGCCAGTGATATATATATTCAGATTTAGGATTTTAGTGCTCCATCCATCCTTCCCAAATTAATTCGGAAACGTTTGGTGATATATAAACCAGAGAAAAAAACAACGGAAAATACAAGTATTCCCAGCATTACTAATTGACAGACCAAAGTCTGTACTAAAGTACTCAATCTTTATCTCCTGACATCTGTGATATCATAAAGTATTCAAAGGACAAATAAAATGCCAATAAACCACAAACGTTTCAGTTGCTGCATTCAAAGTACATGCTCCACCTGAACATAAAATATGCAGTTTCACAACATGTATAAAATTAAAAAAAAATAAAAACAAAAAAACATGCTCCACCTACACATATACTGTGCAAAGTTTCATAACATGTAATACAAGTATTCAATACCAATAGCATACAACCTTTTGTTTTATGTTTGTAAAATAAATATATGCTCTACCTAGA
This sequence comes from Bolitophila hybrida, assembly GCA_027564075.1. Taxonomy (NCBI): domain Eukaryota; kingdom Metazoa; phylum Arthropoda; class Insecta; order Diptera; family Mycetophilidae; genus Bolitophila; species Bolitophila hybrida. The sequence goes on from JANSTU010004177.1 coordinate 5,811, forward strand.
CAATTAATGTGGAAAGTTTTATAACATTTTATTTATGTTTAATTCAATCAAAAGCCACTTTCATGGCAATTAAAATTACACTAAATATTACAAAAAAAAATGCTCCACTTACACATATAATGTGCAAAGTTTCATAACAATTATTATTGAATATTTCTATCAAAAGCCACTTTCACAGCAATTGATGTTTGATAATATTAAAAGTCATTTTCGTGGTAATTAAATAGTTTCAAAAACAGAGACCACAGCGTCAAAAATAGTTATAAAAGCTATCAATAAAGAAAGCAATTAAATGGGCTTTCGCCAGTAGTTAAGCAATAATGATCCTTCCGCAGGTTCACCTACGGAAACCTTGTTACGGCTTTTACTAAATAACCATGTTCGGTCGACTTCTGTGAGGCAATTGCAACACATCGAGGCGTTGCAGCGATCACGACCGCGAACCTCACTAAACAATTAAATCGGTAGTAGCGACGTAATCAATACGAGTTAATACCTTCATTACAGTACATCTAGGGGCATCACAGACCTGTTATTGCTCATTCTCATTATTGTTACACACAATTTATATATTTAAGAAGCTAAGTGTCAATTTTGTGTATTTAGACAAACAGGTATGGCTACACCTACACGTCTTCATCAATGCAATGACCGAAGCCACTACACCAACAAAAGATTATGCAAAGCTTAAAAACCATAATCCTGAATGCATCTATTAAATATATTTAAGCAAGCGGTCGAGATGACATCCTGAAAATTCTATTAAAAGGACTTCCTCGTAAAGCATTAATCTGGATAGCCAACCTTTTCAATAACTGTTAACTTGTCTATTTCCCGAAACAACGACGGTGATACCAATACCCAAACGAAAATATACGACAAACCCAGCAAACTACAGGCCTATCAGTTTGCTAAGCTCGTTAGGAAAAATGCTTGAACGCAACATCCTCCAAGCACTTATGGATCATGTACAAGAAAAAAATGTCCTGCCGGATAATCAATTCGGGTTCAGAGAACAACAATCTTCAACCCATCAACTATTGAGAGTACACAACCACACAGGGAGCAGTATCCACGAAGTCCGGTTTGATGAGGGCCCAACATTTCGACCATACATTGAGAACATAAGAAAGAAAGCTCTTTTAATTATATGGCAGCACTACCCACTTATGGCCAAAAGATCTGGGCTCACAACTCGCCAAAAAATAATAGTCTTCAGATCCGTCATCCGACCAGTCCGAACATACGGCTCTCCGGTTTGCAAAATGTTCAAAATTCAAAATAAGGCACTGAAGCTTGCTAGAGAACTGGACTACAACCAGACCTCCATGGCCTTGACTCTCCGACTCTGAAGGATTACATCTTCACTCTAAATTTAGCCTTCGCCGATAGACGCAGCTCATCTGAGCATCGCATTATAAACTGTGCCTGGTTCAAAATTAGTTTTAAGTTTTATTATCCTAATTTAAAGTATTTATCTAGTTTTTAAAAAAAAAAATGCGTCTACAAAAAAATATTTTCCAATACCTTATTCTAATATGTCAACCTTGTAATATAAAAAAAACACATACAATACCCATTTTTACGGTTTCAGCTTACTGTGATATTGTCAACCCATAAATTAACGATATTATTAAAAATCAGTCTGAATGAATTACAAATATCGTAATTTTTTAGCGATATGGCTTCAATGTTTTTTTTAAAAGACTTCTTTATGTCACATAACAGGTTATTCAATAAGTCCGTAGAAAAAAACAAAACTCGATTTTATTATTCAACCTAGTTGCCTTAGAAATTCACTTTTTCCCTTTTAAAAAAAAAAAACAAAAAAATAGTATATTATAAAGTTTAAATCGACCCTTGTCCATTCGTACCTCCAGGAGAATCCTCAACATTTGAACTTTTAAAGTAAATTATCGTTATAATAATTACGTCGTTCTCGATACACGCGCTCTATACTGCGTTGGCACTAACACATCTTTTAAAAGGAAGTTGTTTTATTCTTTCAATTATCTTAAGTGCTGTTTTTTACTTGGCCGCACTGACTTGCCACGCGCGATTCGCAATTTCCACACGTTTAAGGTATAGAGTGACACTGCTAAACGATGTTTCTGTCGTCTGGGCGCTTAGTGGTCTGGGTGCGCTTGCTGGCACACGATTTTGAGGAATGATGGATTGATTGATGGCAGTCACATGCACAAGGGTGCCGAGAAGCATAGGCACCACTATATTATAAGGCATGTGTTCCGCTTACTGTGTCTTGCTATACATGTACAATATATACACATTTTTCATAATTTTATAGAAGAACGATTTTAATGTGAAAAACTGAAAATTGAAAATTCTAGACATGATGGAGATTAATGTATATACGGTTTTGTTGATGTTTTATAAAATATACATAAAGTTGAATAATTTAAAATAATTAGGTAAAATCGTGACTTTAGTTGCCATATTATAACATAGATAACATTGTGATGTCACTGGGGAATGTGTTGCTTGCAAAGTCCAATACTCCTATAATCTCTACATAATATTTTGACCATCCTACTTAAAGAGATTATGTAATAATCAAATTTAATGAAAAAAGGACATAGGACAAAATGTTACAAAATGTTACTTATTGACGGGAGATAGTAATACAGAATATAATGATTCAGTTGACGGAAATGCTAAACTTTCAATTTCAGAATTACGTAACATTATTTGCCTGAATTTGACTTTATTATACGAATACAGAGATATAAATTATATATAGTGTATTATATAGTATGGTATATATTATATACGAACATTTTGTTTTCAATGGGAAATGTTGCACATGGGAGGGAAAAAGGGTCAGGTTTATAAAGTATATCTGAAGCCAAATTTTCTTTTTGAATCTTATATAATATATTTGGTTTTAAAGTGCCTAATCCTTAAATGCGTCTAAAGCCTACCTAAATATTCAATGTAAATATATATTAAAATGTTATTGATTTTTTTTTATTTGTAATCAAAATGTATTAAAGCGTATCTTTTATTTATTTTTTTTATTATAATTTCATATTTTTTATATACACTTATTCGATATCATGTCATATACACACTCAAAACCATTCACCCTACTTTCATGCGTATTTATATACGCATGCTTTCATATATTGGTGCAAAGCAAAAAGCTCGTCTAAGTATAATGAAATTATACAGATTTCCTTATCTTTTTATACTATACGTATATTACACGCATACATATAGAACACAATATATGTTATACTTGTATATAGACATAAAATAACATAACAACGAAAACATTGTGCTCTTATGTTTTTCTGGTTTGTATAGAACCAATAAACATATAAAGTATATACATTAAGACAGCAACATTATATCCGCATGTAGTACAATACATTTTACGGATAAATACACGTTTTAGCTATATGTATAGTATAGAATATGAGTGACTATGTATTTATATATTTATATATGTAATGTTTGCTCAAACATAAACTATGCATATTACATAGGTTGATCGCTAGAGCAGCGGATCAATAATGACTGAACTCTTGAACAAGCTCGAAAGTCGGAGCAGATATAAATAATATTCAATAGATTCTACAACGAATGTGAGAGACATAATATAAATTTACGTAAATCGCAACAATGACAGTTTTGTGTTCCACCGATAGAGCTTTTGGCGGCGGAAAAGTGCATATACGGTGAAAAGCAGACATGCACGTCTCGCAAATCAAAGAAAAAAATAAGTTTTGTATAGAAGAGACTAAAAGTGGTGACAGTGAAAATATAGTTTTTAGTGCAACTCAAGTGAAATAGGAAATGCTTAGTGAGAAATTATTAATAGATTATAGAAAATTATCGTATTATATCTACTGTATATCGACAAGGTTAAAGTTAAGTACACGGTAGCGGGCGTATTTGAGGGGTGAAGACACATTTTATAGTATAAATGTGGATTATAAAACGGTGAACATAATCGACTGCACGCATCCACGAAATAATGCAGAACGAAATTGAAAAGGATGCAGCAGAGATTACGCAGGCCTCTCTGCCGGATTTGAGGTGAGTAAACAATTTTGTAGAGTCTTTATACACATTTTTTATACAATATTATCTTATTTATGGATACAATTTTAAAAAATTAATATTCCTTATTATCTGAATATACATAATAATGGTTTATTCCGTGTTGTCCGTATAAATAGGTTAGAGCACGGTTTATACTTAGTAGTAATCATATTATATTTGTATATTTCTCTTTCTATAGTAGAAATTAGTAGTGGAACAACTACGACGACCCTTGGCTACAAACACCGGACACGAGTTGGATTTTGGAATGTTCGGACTATGTTTGGATCATGAGAGCTAGGCTTAGAACGAAGATACGTAACGTCACGCTTGTCCAATGTTACGCGCTTACCGAGCCTTAGGACCTCACGTCAAAACAAGTGTGAAGAACTCTTGGCAACCCTCGCCGGCATTCTCCGCGCTGACATTATTGTTACTCTTGGCGATTTTAACGCCAGATAGGGCCGACAATGAAGGGTTGACCCATGTTATGGGAAAGCATGGTCTGGGGGAAATAAAGGAAAGCGGCAACCTCTTTGATGAGCTGTGCAACACAAGACCTGCCACAAAGTCTCTTGGGTCTCCCCTGACGGCGAGACGGAGAACCTGATGGACAACTTCACCATCTCCAAAAGGTGGCGAAAGTGTCTACTTGTCGTGAGGAACAGGCGCGGAGCAGACGTTGCGAACGACAGCTGTAGTGCAAAGGCGACTTACTCGATTGCTACACTCACTGGACGTTGCTAGACTAAAAATCCCTGAGGTCAAGCAACGGTTCTGCAGATAACTGTGTACTAGAACAGCGCAGGTAAGCAGCAAACAACCACTGGCTGGAAGGTGGGAAAGCATTTGCAACGCTTTCCGCAGTAGGTCAAAACGGACCCGTCACTTTAAACGGAGATCCTATTCCCCATGCTAGTACAGGCATGGGAGGACGAGTATATTCCAGACCCTTGGAAGTTAGGAATAATCGCTAAGCTGGCCAAGAAAGGTGACTTTGGCAACTGCGATAACTGGATTGGTATATGTCTGCTGACCGTGGTTTAGAAAAAAAAGTTTTCGACAGCGTCGACTGAACAGCGATTTGGCACGCACTGCAACGCCGGTGTGTACCTACCAAGATAACCAACATCATTAAAGAGATCTACTCCGGATCTTCTTGTCGCATCTTACATAACGGCTCTCAGACAGCTTCGTGAACCCGTTGAAATAGTTGATACATTCTGCTACCTCGGAAGGTTGTTAACTGTTGATGGAGGCACATACATTGACATCTGAGCCCGAATCAACAAAGCCTGCGGCGTCTGACGCTCCACTCAGCTGTCAAAACGAACGAAGCTGAAACTGTTTGACTCCAACGTCAAATCGGTCCTTTTCTACGGTTGCGAGACGTGGAAAGTGACCTCTGCTCTGACCGGGAAACTGCAAACTTTTGTCAACAACTGCTTGAGGCGGATCTTGTTCATCAAATGACCGGAGGTAGTCTCCAATACTGAATTTTGGAGACGTACCAGGCAAGCTCCCGTCTCAATGCAAGTTGGACGGAGAAATTGGCAGTGGATCGGTCACACCTTGCGACGCGGTTCAAACAACATTGCAGCTCAAGTGCTGCAATGGAACCCGCAAGGAAGTAGACCGTAGACCAGAGGTAGACCGTAAACGACATGGAGGCGCACAGTCGAAAGAGAGCTGACAGAAGCTAAAACGAACTGGACAGCGATAAAGGCCGCCAACCGCGTCCAGTTCCGCAACTTCGTTGCTGACGGCCTATGTCCCGAATAGGGATTTAAAAATTAAATTACCCCACGCTTAAACATCTGGCAATTGTTCCAACTGCAATTAGCTGATTAGATGAAGTAACGTTCTTAAAGAACGGACACACATACATAGGTATCAGTTTGGTTTTGGTTTTCCCATACCATAATACCAATCAATTTTAAAAATTGTTCAATACTGACGTTGACTTACGTAGGAAAAGTAAAAAAAAAAATTTTTTTTGACAAAAAAAAAATTTGTTATTTAACATAGTTGCCTTCGAGGGCGATACAACGATTATAGCGGTCATACAATTTATCGATACCTTTTTTATAGAAAGATTTAACTGTCTCGTCAAAATAGGCCCCAGTTTCAGCGATTACTTCATCAATGGACTTACTTTTCTTTTCAGCAAGCAATTTCTTAAAAAAAAGGAAAAGTCGCTGGGGGCTCTAGCTGGAGAATATGTTGGGTGAGTAAGCAATTCGAAGCCCAATTCATTAAATTTTGCCACTCCTCTAAAGCATCGATTCGTTGTTGTTTTTGGTCGACTGTGAGCTCACGCGGCACCCACTTTGAACAGAGCTTTCGCATACCCAAATGTTCGTGTAAAATGGTATCTGATATCTTTACAATGTCAGCAAGCTCGTGCACCTTCAATTTGCGATCTTTCATAACAAATTTGTGGATTTTTGATGATGTTTTCTGGAATAACAGCCTCATTTGGGTGTCCACTGCGCTCTGCATCATTTGTGCTGGTACGACCACATTTAATACTTACAAAAACCATAAAAAAAATTACCAAATTAGATATTCGATTCGTCTGTTCGATAGAGTTACGATTAACGAATCCACATTTACATTTCTTCTTTATTTTATATGTAATGCAAATAAATATGTACAGTACTAAAAAATGCCTATATATTCACAATTATCATTGAAAATATTTCCAAATATATACTATAAACACTGCGGCTTATATTATCCCCAATTCAACAATACGATAAAAAGTTTAAAACCCTCTTAAAGTTGGTGTATTAAAAACTTATAGCACATAAATTATATTTCGTAACAATTCCAAATAACTTTGACGTAATTTGAAAACTTTTTTTTTGTCTCATAAAAATTGCAGACAGAGAGGAAGGCGTGAGAGAGAGATGTAAATACAAGCAGAAAAAGTATGTTAAAAGTAATATATTTGTTATAGAGCCTACGATGAGTTCTTATTTAAGAAAGTGACTGCCTGGGCGATATAAACGTTGACATGATAATCGGATGTAGTTAATAAAGACGAGATAATACTTTGTAAGCGATTATTTTGTCATCAATTTTATACTACCTACAATTACATTTTACCCGATTTAAAATAATTACCGTCCAAAAGTAAAAAGATAAGAAAATACAGTTATTTAAAGTTCTAATAACAGGATTGCGGGCTTGAAACATTTCAATTATTAAGTTTATATGCGCATTGTGTGTGTGTATGTGGGTTGCGTGACAAAATATATATTTTCCCATTATACCCAAGTGGTGTTGCAAACGTGCGCAATTTCCCACGGCAAATAATAACAAACTTGAAGATATATTATATACATAATGGTTTTATATGTAAAACTTGATCTATATTCTTGCGAAGGTGTTGCATATATTTCATGTCTTAGCGGTGTACCTAGATATCTATATCGACCCATCGATGGAGTTGTTCGCCAATCCTAAATTGTTTGAAACATGAGTTTATGTTTACAATAATTATAGTATAAGTTTATTTCTGCTAAGGTTAAGTTTTCGTAGGAATAGAAGAAAAATAGAGAAGTGCTGAACATTTCAGTAGTTTTTGGTCAACGTCTAAAAGATGTTACCGAAATTAGAGCAGCTAATAATTAGACTAGTTACTAGAGAAAATAGAATTGGATAGAATTTCAGACATTTTACTTATATCTAGTGTATGCAGGACCTAAAAAATAGTTATCACTGTTTTTTAACAGTGATAAACATTTGTGTAGCTTCCAAAGGCTACCGAATTTAGAGAACCTTTTATCCACTGAGAAAATACAGTTCCAGACATTTGAAAAAGTGCAAGTAAAAATTAACAGTTTTACTGAAGGAAGTAGTATTTTTATAATTATCATTCGTTAGATCTTACTGATTGTACTATACTATAAAACTGTTTCCAAAAACTAGTCGGCATTTTTCGATTTAAATTACGCGGGTAAATATATTATTTTTGCTCAGTATATATTTTTTTAAGTTGGTACATCTGTTACTGACTTGGCCCTGGTCGACCGCGTCAAAGTCACTCAAAAATCAAGGTGATGTTGATTGTTTTCTTCGATTTTCGTGGTGTAGTGTATTATGAATTCCTTTCCACTGTCAACAAGGAATACTATTTGAGTGTTATGCGTCGTTTGCATGAAGCTATTCGTAAAAAGAGGCCGGATTTATGGAAAGACAACTCTTGGTTTTTACACCACGATAATGCGCCAGCTCACACTGCACTGATTCTTCGTGACTTTTACGCCAAAAATGCACACAATATGAATCGGCGCGCGCTCTTAATGCTATACCGGAAGAAGACTTTTTGGCATGCTTCGAGGACTGAAAAAAGCGGTGGCATAAGCGTTTTATATCGGGAAAGGACTATTTTTAAGGGGACTAAATTGATGAGTAAGAAGCTCTCACAAAATTAAGCCTATCGTATAGATAATCAGGACTTTATGCTTTGTAAAAGTTTGTTAATAAATAAGCAACATCTATAGTTAAAGAAGTATTTTTGGGAAAAGCCAAGTATAACATTTCTATGTACATCGAGATGATCAAACTTTCGTAAACGAAAAACAAATCTAGACAATACCATATGTCAGTAATAATACGAGAAGAGAACGATCTCGATTCAAGCGAGTATTAGAAGTCATTAAGGCCACATATTACGCACATACTATATTGGATGATGCTTTAGACGCATGTTCAGTCAATTTAAGATTCATATTCATTTATAAACCGAGGTTTTTAACTAAAAGCTAGTAGGAAAGAACTTCATTATCTAAAATAAGGAGGAGTACTAAAACGGGGAGGAGTAATCACTTGAGTTTTCTTCCCATTCAAAACCAGGTCATTCAATGTACACCAGTTTTTGACATTGTCATGGTCATGTTGATATAAAATGAATTGATTTGAAGGTGAATTTAAATCGCAGGGATAATACAATTGGACATCATTTGAAAATCTATAAATCGTTGATGAAAAGTGAAAAAAGTAGGAAACCGAGGACTGACCCTTGAGGAACACCGGTTGAGACAGGAAGGAAACTAGAAAGATTTCCAGAAATATCAACACATTGCTGGCGGTCACTAAGATAGCTTGATATGAGACCAGATGATGTTAGAGAAACTCCAAAATTATTAATAAGTTTATGACACAGAAGAGAATGAGAAATTGTGTCAAATGCTTTTGTGAAATTTAAAAGAATGAGAAGAGCACTTTGATTTTTATCTAGCATACGATGGACGTCGTCGGTTACATTGAGAAGTGCAGATTCAGTGGTGCGACCCCTAGACTGATATTTATTGAAGAGATTATGGCCTCGAAGGTAGATATCAATCTGGATTTTTAGGACTTTCTCGTAGATCTTTGAAAGAACAGGATGCTAATGAGACGAAAGTCTTTGAGCTCTCGGAAACGTGTGTTTTTGTGAATACGGATGATTCTTGCTCCATGAGTTAGGTAAGGTGGAGTATGTAATGGTTAAGTTCATGATATGTAAAATAAAAGGAGCAATTTACAAAAAAACAACATTTTCAAAAACGAAACAGGGATATTGTCAAGTCCAACAGAGGTAGCAGAAACTTGAGAGAACATAGATATTAAATCGTTTATTGTAATAGCGGTAAAAGAGAATGATGATGGACAAGAGGTGGAATTGACTGAATGTTGGGAACAGTTATTGATGGAATAGATGATACAAGGTATTCATTGAAAATGTTATTTGAAAATGGTGGGATAAGATTAGAGGATGAAATAATTCCAAGGTTACGAACATTACGGCATAATACGCGAGAGGGAAGTTTGTGATTTAGGAGTGGAAAGTAAAATGTTTGTTTTTTTTGTATCATTTGCGTTGCGCTGTTGCTTAACGTTTTGAACATTGCCAAATTAAAATATTCCTTTTCCCAACAAGATGTGCAAGGTCTATTTGAAGTATTGCTTTCTTAATGGTTTCATTGAACCAGGGCTGAATTCTTTTTTTTAATTTTATTTTCCTTCAAAGACATAAACCATTTGGTCTACGTTAGCCATGTCATATATGGAATTCCAAGGCAATTGAAGAGACTAGACGTGTTTATATACTTGAGGTTACGACGGAAGCAAGGAGATTATGTAGGCAATAGTGACGAGCAAACATATCGATTAACAAGTATATCATGTCATGAAAGTCCAGTACTTATTTGCGTTGTAGTTTTAAAGTTCCGAACGTTAGTACTAAATACAAGATCAATAAGGGAAGACCACGTAGGGAAAAAGTGTGAGGGAATGAGGACAAGAGGTCAAGTGAATACTGAGAAAATGTATTGAGGAACTTATTACTAATAACAATTATAATTTCACTGAATTTCGTGGTTAGGCTTAATAATAATTGGTCGAGAACATCTAATTAATTGACAGTAAAGGGCTTGTAAATATATTACGCAACAAGTAATGGTAGTCACTGGGAAAATAATCTCAATGAGTGAGTAACTAGAAGCTATATCCGGACCATAACGGGAGAAGAAGGCAGAAATCAGAATCAATTTCGGGAAATATACTACTGACATTTAAAAGACAAACATGAAGACGGGGTTAAGCGAAAATATTGATTTTAGTAACATATTATTAGCATTACAAAACACTGTCGATTGCGATAGGCCTGAGTCGCGAAAAAGGTGTTCTGACCTATAATACGTAAATGGAGCACCTGAGTTTGTAATCATTCAAATTCGAGGTCGAATGGACAAATCCATTCCCGAGAAAAAATAACTAGATCGTTAGTGTTTTCATTATATCAATGGAATTGTAATAACTCAAACGCCTCTTTGCTTTCGAATAAAATAAATTTTCCCGATAAAGTGATTTTTTATGACGAATAGATCCGGCATTGGGCAAATATACAAGATGTATATTTTCCATGATGCGCTATTGCGCTTCTGCGTAAAATATAGGTATTTACGAAAGTTGGGTTGTGCATACAAATAAAGCAACATATATACCATATATTCATTTTCTATTTGAACATGTATTGTACACGTATATCACTTTAGAAAGTCGTATACATACTATTATACCACATATTAGAGCATTGAGCAGTTATGTGCTCTCATAAATAAATAAACTGTAACAACATATGCTAATAGAATGCAAATATTATGTCACATATATTATTCCCTTGTTGTTTTCATAATTTCAAAGTATATACAGAATTATGTGTAAGCTTTCTTAGAGTTGCGCATTAGAGTTGCGATATTTTAATTAAATTTACCAAACATAAATTTAACGATAATTTTATAATTGAAATGTCAGAAAAAGCAAAGGTTCAGCAGAAGAAACAGAAACAGCTGTTCTTTGGATAAAATAAAATTGCACACATTGAGTTTTTTTAGTCAGAAAAGAAACTTTTATCATGTGATATGTTAGCAAAATAAATAACATACTGTTTCAATGATTATGTGGTAAAACTGTAAGAATAAACTTTTTTATATAATGTTTGAATAGCAAACAATCAGTGGAGTTTTAACTAAAAATATAGTAAAAAAAGGGTATCGAATGTTTCAAATTCAAAGAAATTTGATAGAGACTTGAACGTTGCAAGGAAAATCGGTTTTGAAAGAAAAATGGGTTTCGTATGCCCACAGAAGTCGAAGAAAATCGCAGTTTGGTTATAGAAGAATACAAGGCTGTCGAATCGGAAAGTGGGGGCAAAAGCAAGCTGCAGCGATTACTTATTTTAAAAGCAGCTGCGAGCCTTCTCTTATTGGATCCTGTCATCCCTTGTGGGACATAGGGCCAGTGTGCGATTCCGCACACCTGATTCATTGACCATTATGGGTTCACACGAGTGTTCTGGTCGTGTTAATGTGCTGTGCTACTCCTATTGGAGCTACTGTGCTCTAACACTCACAACACATCCCCGATGGTTAGGAGTCTTAA
>JANSTU010004188.1:0-17806 GCA_027564075.1 Bolitophila hybrida
GCAAAACCTTTTAAATTTTATACATACAAATTCAGTTCCTGCTTCATATTAGACGAAGTGGGCTTGTTGTTGAAAATTTTCAAAATGACAACCAGACGCATCTTTATGAAATAGTATTATTCAGTGGTGTCATATGGATCTTAAACTGCAGCGAACGTCTTTAGATGCTCTTGAAATAAGCCTGATGAGAGTTTGTGTTAATTTCAGTGAATTATAATATTTTCGACAATGTCATTCGGTTTTTGATCTTGGCTTTTATCTTTTATGTTTTTATTTGGAATTTTGATGATTCACACTATTCATTTAAATTCGCTTGTATATATTTTACAATTTTAATTATCAGATTCGTCCGACATTACCGATTGTAAGCTCAAGCTAATTCTGGGCTTGATATGGACGCTGATTCTTCACTATTCCATTTCAATTCAACATTGGGATGACGAGCCGAACCAACAAAACGGTACTGGATCAACGCCCAAACAAAGGTCCGTAAAACATAATTATCTTTATACATGAACATATTTTCACATGTATTTATTTATCTAGGCTGATGCAATGGGTACAGAGCAAAATGCCAGAGATGCCAGTAGGAAATTTCACTAATGACTGGTCTAGCGGTAAGGCAGTCGGTGCACTTGTCGATGCCGTTGCACCTGGTCTGTGTCCAGACTGGGACGGTTGGGATCCCAAGGACGCCGTACAAAATGCCTCCGAAGCCATGGGACTAGCAGATGACTGGCTTAACGTACGCAAGCTTATCACACCCGAGGAAATGGTGAATCCAAATATCGACGAACAGTCCATGATGACGTACTTATCACAGTACCCGAACGCAAAATTGAAGCAAGGTGCTCCATTGCGACCCAAGACCAACCCCAACAGGTAAATATTAGCAAGCATTGTTTGCTGACTTAGTATTGGCGAATTTATAATTATCAGCGATCAAGAAGAAACAAGATATAAGCAAATTAAAATAATACGACATTTCAATTTTTTTTTCTATTTTCACAAACAGTGTCGGTCCGCCGCGGTAAGTTTTTTCCAGAAGTGTTGTAATAACAGTAATAAAAAATGGATTTAATGCAAAAAAAATCGTGCGCGCGTGTTGCTTTTTCTAACTGTGTATACTGCTGAGTGTGTGTGCTCGCATGATTATTTGATAGCGATGTTCCATAACCTGAATTTGTTAGATTTGTTTCAAATAATCATGCGATCCACAAAAAGCTAAGTGCTTACAGACTATATAGATACTAGAACAATCTGCAATCTGGTAGATATACATATATTTATAGATTCTTAGATTGAGCTGCGATAATTGTTGTCGTTATTTATGTTGTAATTCGCTGAATTGAAGTGATTGATTAGTATATAATTTGCTAAATTTGCTCAACCGCAGTTTTCATGTTTTAACCCTGTTTACTAATACATGTCAATCGCGATTTCAGGGTACGTGCCTACGGACCGGGTATCGAACCGATCGGCCCCGTTGTAGATGCTCCGGCCAATTTTACCGTCGAGACATTCTCGGCTGGCAAGGGTGAGTAACTTTTTCTTACTATACCTTAAATAAAAAAAATTGAATCAACACAATAAATGGTTTTTGCAGGAACCGTTGACGTAACAATTCTTAGCCCAAATGGGAAGTCCGAGAAAGCCGATGTGCGATTTAACAACGACAAGAACCTCACGTACTCCGTTTCGTATGTGCCCAAGGCAGAAGGTGTACACAAGGTGTTTGTTAAGTTCTCGGGTCGTGATATCCCGAAGAGTCCGTACGAAGTTAAGGTTGAAGGTCATGCTGGTGATGCGACCAAGGTTACTGCTAGCGGACCAGGCTTGCAGCCAGATGGAATTTCGATTGGACGTAGTACATTCTTTGACATTAATACCAAGGGTAGTTTTTTTTAGAAACATTTATTTGTTATCATTTTTGTAATTATTTGTTATTTTGCAGACGCCGGTCGTGGATCACCAGAGGTAATTATTCTAGATCCAGCAGGTCATAAGACCACTGTACCAGCAAAACTACGTGAGATTGGACAGGATCTGTGGCGATGTGAATATATGTCTCAACAAACCGGCTTGCACTCGATTAATGTGTTCTACGCTGGAAAGCCAATCAAGAACAGTCCATTCGGAGTGCGTATTGCTCCTGTTTCGGATGCACGTAAAGTACGTGTTGGTGGACGAGGTGTTCAGCCACAAGGTGTCCGCATCGGTGATGATGGAGACTTTAAGATCTACACAGAGGGAGCTGGTGAAGGTGTGCCAGAAGCTAGAATCATTGGTCCCGGTGGTGTCGACCAGGCTGTCACCGTAAAGAAGGTAGATGGATCCACATACGATTGTCACTATTTTCCAGTTAAAGAAGGACGATATGTTGTTATGGTGACATACGCTGGACAGGAAATTAATAAATCTCCGTTCGAAGTGAACGTTGGACCTAAAAAGACTTCTTCGATCGTTGCATATGGACCAGGTCTAACCTCTGGTGTGGTTGGATATCCAGCAGCGTTTGTGGTTGAGACAAATGGCGAAACTGGAGCTCTAGGCTTTAGCGTTGCGGGCCCATCACAGGCTGAGATCGAGTGTCATGATAATGGAGATGGATCAGCATTAGTCAAGTATCATCCAACTGCAGCCGGAGAGTATGCTGTACATATTTTGTGTGATAACGAAGACATCCCGAAGAGTCCGCACATTGCTCATGTGCTGCCTAGAACTGACTTTCATCCGGAGCTCGTTAAATCGTTTGGCGCTGGTCTTCTATCTAACGGTGTTAGCATTGGTGAGCCCACCGAATTTACTGTGGATACACGATCAGCTGGAAATGCTCCACTCGAAGTAAAGGTTCAGGATGTATATGGAAAACTCTCACCTGTCTCGATTCGTGACAATGCGGACGGAACAAAAAAATGCTCATATACACCACGTACTAGTGTTCCACATACAGTGGAAGTTAACTATGGTGGAGTGGCAACACCAAAGTCTCCTCATCGTGTGTACATCAGCGCACCCGCAGATCCATCGAAAGTACAGGCTTTCGGACCCTGGCTGGAACCAGGTGTTCGTCCGAATGTAGCGACGCATTTCAGCGTAGATACAAGGTAACACATTAAAGAATTAACCAGTATTTGAAGGTTTTACTTTATTTGTGGATTTTAGGGATGCTGGTGATGGAGAACTGGAAGTGCATCTAATCCACGAGGAAACTAACACAGAAATTCCTGTTCGTATTATTGATAACGAGGACAATACATACTCCGTTGAGGTGATTCCACCTACAGTCGGAACATACACAGCTAATCTGGTGTACGGTGGTCTTAAAGTACCAGTTGCCCCCAAGGTGCATGTTGGACCCACAGTCGATGTCACCAAGATCAAGGTTGACGGATTAGAACCGAGTAAGTTATTTAAACACTTTATATATAAATTGGATTTACGGTCTTTGCAAAATGTTGTTCTCAAAAAAAAAAATTACACTTGATAGGTTTTTTCTCAAAACACTTGTTAGGCATATTATATGTTATTGTTGGATTTTTTTTGACGACAACATTTACAAAGTTTAAAAAAAAAACAAATCATTGAAGCATGTCATCGACACTGCCCTCTCTAAAAAAACAAATGTTAAATAATGTTATCGTGCCATTTCGCTCTTGCTCTCTATTTCGTACAACAGCTGCCCCTGTAAATAGTCTACAGCAGTTCCGGGTGATCACGGAAGGATTGCCAAAAGCCGATCTGGCAGTAACCATTACAAGTCCGTCGGGAAGTCGCGTGCGAGCTCATGTCATTCCGACGGCTGAAGGCTTCTTGGTCAACTTTACACCTACACAGCTTGGCGAGTATCTACTGGGTGTTTGCTTCGGGGGTACACCACTCTCACCGTACCCATTCCGATTGCAGTGTCTGACCGGCAGCGATTCGGGCAAAGTACATGCGTCAGGCGTAGGCCTTGAGCGTGGAGTTGTTGGACAGCCAGCAGAGTTTATGATTGATACGCGAGGTGCCGGTCAGGGTGGTTTGGGTGTAACAGTAGAAGGACCTTGTGAAGCAGCTATTAATTGTCGTGACAATGGGGATGGAACCTGTAATGTTGCTTACCTGCCCACTGAAATGGGAGACTACACAATAAACATTACGTTTGATGATCGCCACATCTTTGGGTCACCGTTTCAGGCAATAGTACTTCCACCACCAAATTTGAAGCGAGTCAAAGTTACCGGCATCGGCATACAGCCCCATGGTAGGGACGAATCAGCGTTGTCACCTAATCGGCGTGTGCTCGAAGTGTTGTGTTTCGTGTTGCTGTTGTTTTCCTGATTTTCTAGAATCTAGTGCTGCGCATGTTTCAAACAAAGCTTTGCTAACCAAAATATGTTTACCTTCTAAACCAGCAGGACAATCCGGACACTAAAACCGTTTTTTATTCTTTGTTATTTCGCATGAATCCTTTTTATCTGCTCATTCATATATTCAGAACGGCACTGACTAATTCTAAAAACAATAATGTTTTATAAATCATATAATCTATCGTTTCGTGCATACACAGGCGTCGTCATGAATGCAGCCACCGACTTTGTGGTTGACATGAGCAAGGTCGGCACCAACATTGACCACTCCAAGCTGACGTGTAGCATTCTCGATCCACGCGGTAACGAGATTCCCAGTAAACTCGTTGCTCCTACCAATGCTGCCGATGAGGTGTTCCGTATAATGTACACTCCGTTTGAGGCGGGTCGTCACACAATTGAATTGTTATACGATAATGCCCACGTACCCGGATCTCCATTCGTAGTCCATGTTAAATCTGGCTGTGACCCAAGCCGCTGCAAAGCCTATGGTCCTGGTCTTGAGCGTGGCAATACTGCAAAGCCATGTAAATTTATCGTAGAGACACGCGGAGCTGGAACCGGTGGCCTTAGTCTCGCCATTGAAGGTCCGTCCGAGGCAAAGATGACATGTGTCGACAATCGTGATGGCTCATGTGACGTCGAGTATCTGCCCACGGAGCCCGGCGAGTACGATATCACCATTCGATTCGCTGATAAACACATCCCAGGGTCACCGTTCAAGGTGAATGTTGACGAATCTGTGGACGCTTCCAAGGTAAATGTTTATGGACCTGGAGTCGAATATGGAGAGGTTCGCGAGGGTGTGCCAACACACTTCAATGTGGACGTTGGACGGGCAGGACCTGGACTTATTGCGGTTAAGCTCACAAACTCCGATGGAAAGGCACTCGATCATAATGTGCGCGTTGAGGACAAAGGTAACGGAATCTATGCCGTACACTTTGTACCACCAAAGGCTGGATCCGTTGTCAGTGCTGCTGTAAAGTTCGCCGACGAGGAGGTGCCATGCAGTCCATTTGTGGTAACGGTATTCCCGAAGTTTGACACACGTAATGTTAAAGTGTCCGGTGATACTGCCAAAAAGCAGCTGCCTGCTTCATTACCGGCCAAGTTCCAGATTGACACAAAGAAAGCCGGACAGGCCGACATCAATGTTACGATTAAGGTATGTTGAATATTAAACAAATAAAGGAACAGACTTGAAAATTCCGTGTGATTTTGATTTAATTTTATTTTCTCATTAATTTTAATCAAAATAACGGTGCTTCTTATAATTTTCAGAATCCGAAGGGTAAACCTCTTGCACCACGTATGGAGAAGGTAGAGGACGGTACATATGCCGTAAGTTTTGTACCCGATGAATGCGGTCCGTACAATGTTAGCATTAAGTATGGTAACGAAGAGGTTGTCGGATCACCGTTTACCCTGCAGGCTCTCCCCAGCGGAGAGGTATGTCAATAAATGCTTATAAAGTATTCAGAAAATAACAATTGTCTATAGGCTGCCAAGTGTAAGATCGTTGATACCGCTCCAAAGGTCCAGGCTTTCGGAAACAAATCACGAGTTACCGTAGATGCTCGCGAGGCTGGCGACGGAGCTGTAACCTGTAAAATCACCTCGGACACGGGCAGGTATGTACTTTTAAAATTAATTCACTTACAAGAGTAGTTTAAATGCTTTTCCCTAATAATAGTGATGTGGATATTGACGTTATCGAGAAGGACGGATTCTTTGATATCTACTATGTACTCAGTGATCCAGGAGACTATGACTTGGACATCAAGTTCGGTGGCAAGAACGTTCCCAATGGCGTGTACTCGATTAAGGTATAGACTCTCATTATTACATATAGTCAGATATCAGTTTTGTACACACGTATCCGCCCCTTTGAGAATGTATGCACGCGCTCGCGCCCGTGGTCTCGAGATCTTCTAGTCAAAATACGCGACGTCTCTCTTTCTGTGTGTATATGTGTGTGTATAAGTATTCTAAGGGGTCATTAAATATATCTTAGAAGTATTTTTATGTTAGTATCGTTTGGTAGCTAGTCACACAAAATAAAATGTACAATTTACATATTTTCTCTTTGGATAAAAAAAAAAACTTTAAATAAATGCACGGTGATGGAAAACCGACACATACAAACAACGTATATACTTTTCATAAGCATGCGTCTTTGTGTGGGTTTGTACGCGCTTTCATAATATAGTTTTCTTAACACATGCTAAATAGAATTTAAGTGTGAATGTGTGCTATTAACCTAATATTCAACTAATTTGTGACAGTTTCCAACAGATCTAACTTTATGTTTTTCCTTTTAGTCGTGAGCCGTGTTTGACAAACTAACCAAAAGAAAATGCTCGAACCAAAATAACATGCAAGAACACACACACATACACATAAAACGATTGCACGTATAACACAAGCTCTCCCGATGCTAATTCAGTTTTTTGGTGTTGCCACTGCGTAGTGTCGTTATTGCTGTGTTATTTTTCCTGCTCTTATATATAATTGTCGTACGTATTTGCTCCTCTTGATCGCAAAGCAATAATAATACTTAATACACATACATACATACATACATACATAGATATACACATCGCATCATGTTTGTGCGATATATATGTTTATTTATATAATAGTTTTTGTTTGGCAAATTGACTAGATGCGGAGTGCGAGCGTGTGCGACGTGTGAATTTCCCGCTGTTTTCCTTTTTTTCGCGCGGTTAAGGTTGTCTCTGACGTTCCTTCCTTCCTTCTCGGACAACATGCGTATCGCATTTGAGCTTATTTACGCCGCTTTGACGCTTTTGTTGTTCGCCTTTTATCTGTACACTTTTGTCGTTTAGTTCTATAGTTATTATTGTAGTTGTTGTTGTTGTTGGAATATAATTGGCTGTTTGATGAAGGTAGGTTATTATTACATATGTGTGTGTGTATTACGGTCTACAACCAATGTGTAATAATTAATTTGTATATCTTTCTTAATTGTGTATGATATATGAACCTATTTGATACTAGCGTGCGCACGCGAATTTTCATATATTATCTAAATTCTTATATAAAGACCCACGTGTCATTTGATTTCGGCACGCGCATTTTTCGGATATGAAATATACATTTTTTTTTATATAATAATTGAAATTTTTTACTGTATTGCAATTTTGTCTCAAATAGAGTTTTAAGATTTTTTTTTGTTATAATTAATACATTGCGAACTTTCATCCCATGATATTTTATTAAATTGAAAATATGCGTATTGTAATGGCTAAAACGAAGTTTTAGTAATCAGTACATTGCATAACGAAGAATTTAAAATAAGATAAATGAATAAATTAAAAGACAAAAGATTTCGGACAAGTGGAAACCGTCATGTTGTAAACTATAATATGCTCATTTCATTGCATTTTCCATAACAAAAATGTATATATACAGAATATAGGCTTCGAGCTGTCCAAGATAGCGTGGTTTATTGATATTATCTAAAATAATGAGATGCAAAATTTATCTATATATTATTATTAAAAAAATCTTGAAAAATCTCTATCATAGAGTTCATGCAACTCGATCGTTCCATGATTAATTCCAACAAATAGACAAAAAATGTTTGTTTTTTTAAATTGTAAGGTTTATTTGCCGCAACAATGTTTTTTGAGGAGTTAGTCTTTCATTCCATATTTTATATTACTATTCCTAATCGTGTGATAGGTCCATCGATTTTTTGTAGAAAGCTGGTAAAGTGATTTTCTAATATTCGATTCAAACTTCTATATTTTTATTTTTCGTCAAAAAAAATCTTTAGAAATTGGAATTTTCGGAAACTACTCCATAAAATATATAGACACAAGACTATACAATTATACGTATCTAATTTATTTTGATTGAGTTTTCGTTGAAGTTAATATATTTAAAAAAACAATTGTATTTAATATGAGTGGCAAAAATGAAAAAAAGTACACAAAAAATAAGATTTTCAAAAACCGAGAGAAATAATCGACATATAACTTGAAATGTTATTCTTGATTGAATCTCGCGGAGACATTTGAATTCCTAGAAAATACCCTAAAAATAAATAATTTTCTTTAAAAACATGCGTAACCATTGACCATGTTCGCTCGGATTTAGGTCTGGACTCAGAGGTGTTTAATCCATGACATTTATGCGTCTGTCGGTTTCAGTAATATAAATAGTAGAGTAGAGTAGATAATAAATAACATGCTGACTCTGTTCGAAAGTAGTCTTATTCCTTAATCCTGCCATATCTTGAGTGAAGAGGGGATTTTTTAATATTTATTTTTAGTACTAAATATGTTACACACATGTTAACTTTTGTCTGTGAATAATGGGATACTGTCCGATGAATTTTTGTTTTTAAATTTTGTTTTATGTAGTTTATTTAAAAAAGACCTCATTCATTATTTCGAGTGTATGTTTAAATCTGATTGACGCTCAATGCAATAAGATCTAAATATTAATTATTTATGAACAATTTTAAGGCAAGATTGGATGTTTAGAAACATTCAGCAAAATATAATTGCTGACCGTTTAATTGCTTAAAATTAAATAAATTATAATATTTATAATTCATGGCAGACCCAAGTTTTTTCGA
This sequence comes from Bolitophila hybrida, assembly GCA_027564075.1. Taxonomy (NCBI): domain Eukaryota; kingdom Metazoa; phylum Arthropoda; class Insecta; order Diptera; family Mycetophilidae; genus Bolitophila; species Bolitophila hybrida. The sequence continues at coordinate 8,965 of JANSTU010004188.1, forward strand.
ATATATGACTTTAAATCAGTAGTTTTCTATTTCAGAAAATAGGTTATTGATTTGGAATAACGCTACATTGATGCCATACATTTACATACGAGTATTACTATTTACATATAACATTTAAAATCTACATGACCAGAACACAACATTAAACTGTAAATATTGTTTTGTGTAAATTTGGAAAAAAAATATAAAAATACGTTTCAAATAAAACTTTTATTCTGAATAAAAAATATTATTCACAATTTGACAACAAAATTAAATACAATTTCCTGGCATAATTGTCTAAAGTCGTAAGAAGTTATTTTCGTCCTGCAATTAAGTAACATATACGTTTAACAATCACATAAACCTTATTATTTACATCTTCTCACTGAAAATGCTGGTAATTGTGCGGAACTTTGTATGAGAGTGTGCGAGAACGGTTTTATCGCATCAGTTTTCTTATTCTTATAGTGCCCTCACGAGCTGCATTGCATCTGAGCAGTGTACGACATTCGCTTACATCTACTTAAGCACTTAAGACGTTTTCATTATATTGCGACTCTTGCGTTTCAAGTTTTTGCAGTGCGAAGAAGTTTTTCCGCGAGCGAGAGTGTCAACATCGCATCAGCAGTTCGTCAGTGTATTCGAGTGCATGCCGAAATACCTCAAGTGATTTTCATCTACATATTCTCTGGCTCGACCTTAAATAGCTTAGTGAATTAGCACACGTGAGTCTTATAGAGATTAATTATGCTCAGCCACCCACGCATCGTATTCGAAAAAAGCTATTTCGTGGACGCTTACTCAGAAATTCGTATAGCAAGGAACCCTTTCTACAATCTATATAATCTAAATTGATTTTAAATACACATTTACATAATTGTGTCTAAGATTTTGATTAAATAAATAAATATATTTTGATAAAGACGATTACGCCTACATAATCCGAGCTCTGTGCCCATGATAACTGGACTGCGACTATTTGAACTATTTATATAATATACGCTCACGCGCCTCAGAAAATTCTCGCTGTGTGTCCTCAATATTTTCACGAAAACACACACAAACACATGCACAACATCAAAGATTAAGATCACGACACACATACACGTACACACACATTTTAGCCGTTTTAATATCAGATGTGAAATATTATGATATAAACTACATTTTGTTCCGAATGTAATTTAATTTACTGAAAATAAACGGAAATTTGTTGTAGTTTCGAGATTTTAATGTCGTGTGTCGCTTTCGTTATGGTTTTTCGTTTAAATATACATAATATATACAATTATAAATTTATTTTTTAATTAAATGCGTTTGTGTATGAAAACGGGTCGTAAAATGGGGCGTCTTGGCACGCATGGCATGTTCTTATTGATCTAAGCGCTATGTAGTATTTATTTATTGAATTTTCACAAATGATTAAATTAAATATTTGTGCGCATACCGACAAACTGTTAAAACCGTTTAAAAGACTACGTAAACTATATAAAATTGCAAAGGAAACGACGGTCGAAGAATAATCGTTAAATGCTCTCGGGTGTAAAACAGTTTTGTTTTTCTCGAAATAAGTAATTATAAGTAATTAAAATTCACACATAACTCGCTAACGATTGAGCAGTGTCGCCATTGTCGTGTGTGCCAAAAGCTAACAACATCATATAACAGTAAATTTTATCAAATATAGTTAGGTATTATAATTGTCTTGTTTATCACTGTGTCAGGCCATGTGTTGACGATTAGTTATGGTTACTAACAGCAACGTCTAAAATAGTTGAAATGGCTTAATTGTATAATTTATACAATATACAAAGTATTATATTATGTATTATAGGGATTATGTCTGAGCCCTAGACATTGCTCACTGTCTTTGTCGTACAATGTATATATAAGCTTCAATTGAATGTATTTATTTTATATACATGTACTTATACATTGTTTGCAATAAGAAAGAGAGAATTTGTCAAAACGTGGTCTTTCTAATTACTTTCATCTTAAATCTGGACAATTGCCATGAGTGCACTCGAATTCAGATCGACTTAACAGCGACTTATTAATATTTTGCTCGATGTTGAATATTTTAATTAGTTTATCCACCCGCAAAAATGCTAATAGCAATCTTGTGCGCACACAAAAGCAATGACGACAATTAAATACTTTGACAGTGATCCTGAGAAATTGAAAAACATTTATAAAATTAAACCACCCAAAGACAAAAAAAATAAAGAAACTACATGCATGATTAGCTATATTTGAGTGGTAGCAAGCACACATAAATTATTTTTTTTAAAAAGTAAGTGCCTCATTACATTTTACCCCTATCTCCCCAAAACGTTGGTCAAAATGGAGGTGGTCAAGAACATGTGGTATTATAAAAATAAAAAACTACAAACTGTTTGAATCCTCCCTGATCAATTTGTAGTACTACGTTTTTGGGGCTAAAACCTCTAAAACCCTTATAAAGGGCTATAGAGTTTTTTAAAATTTATTTTTAAAGTTCCTTAATTTTTTTTAAGAAGAATATTTTACTACAAATTGGAAGGAAGGAAATTCGAAAAATTTTAAGTTTTTTTAGATTAGGAATATCAGTCCTTGAACCTTTTGAACATTTTTATAACTCGTTTTTGGGAAGATAGATGTAATATGTAATGATGCACTTACTTTTTATTCAGGAAGCTCAGAAACGATTTAAGTACAGAAAATAGAAAATTATATAATTTTCCTAAATGATAAAACATCTGACAACAAGTATTCCGGAATTTCTTCAGGCTAGATAAAAATCTCGAGCTCTATCTTTAGTTTACTGGCCAGGAATAAATGAACTCCATAGAAAAATGTATGTATGGATATTATGGAGTATTTAAAAAATCTATTACTAGTTATTTCTGATTATTATTCGAGCATATAACTGCCCCTGAAATAGATAAAACAAATGAAAACCTATTTTAACAACTCGTGGAATACGTTATGAGATTATTGATGATAATTGCCATTTAAATCTTTTCATTGATTTAAAATCGAGTAGTCCACACTATCCAAAATCTAACGGGTTGGCAGAAAGATCAGTAAAAACGTTAAAAATGTAATGAAGAAATGAGAAATATGGCTAGCATTATTAGAATACAGAAATACTCCAATTAAGGATGTAAATATTTCACATGCCCGCCAAAAATACATTATATAACTAAGAATATGCATCAATAGCACTGGTTGATATTTTTGATTGTAGTTAGGGAAGGCAAACCTTAACCTTACTACATTTTGGAGTTCATTTCAAGGACTGTGTAATTATTACCACTCCTATAGCCATTTCTTTTCTATGAAATATTTTTCTATTAATTGACCATTTTGTAGGTTTTATTGTTAGTAAATATCAGTATTTGAGTGGTGGAGGTTTTGCATTATAAAAATAGCAAGAATTTCTTACTTAAATTTTAATAGCTTGTTTTTTTAAATTAAAATTTAATTTTAAATTAATTAAATTAAATTTTCTTTTTCATGGTATCAAATATAAATCAAAATATTGATCTTAATGTCATGTTACACTTTTTCACATTGCGATTTCTTATTTATTTTATTTTTTTTATAATTAGATATCTAAACTCATATTGTATTATGTATATGTATTTATATTATAATTGTGTGTTCAAAAAGTATGAATAGCTTTATTTGTGCAAAGACGACATTCTACCTACGGTGTATGTGTCTATTAATAAATGTCAATCAAAATGAAACCAACCATTTAGCCCAAATCTATAAGATGAACTGAGCTCACTTAGGCCACGACATTTGACGCGACGCACGCGTTATCTCAAATGGCGCATGCACAATAAATTATCTGTGTGCTGTTTCGATGTTTTATTTGAATGTTAATTGAAAGGAATAAGCCACATTAACATAAAAATCACTTATAATTATAAAAAAATACATATCTCATACTTTTACTCGGACATTAAACGAATTGTACTATTTGCCGAATTACAATTGGGCGAATCACAAATGGCCGATTGGTAGAATAATACGATGGATAATATGATTTACTTTGAAAAATAAATCAAAAATATTGAACGGTTTTCATTTAATGAGAAAAGTTCATGTGAAGAATTGTCAAACTATGTGTAGTTTTGATAATGTTAATTTTGAGCATCATTTTTCAGTAATTAAGAGTAAAAAAACTGTCTCTTTACTGAAACTAAAGTTAGCTCATGGCATATAATAAAATTGGTGCAGGTATGGGACGAGATAATTATTATTTATTTTAAACCCTTAAAAGTGCATACATACAAATAGTTTTCCAATCGAAAAAAGTATTTTAAAAATACATATTTAATTTAATTACCCTTTATAGGTTATGAGGTCCTCAGTTGAAATCGTATTATAACTCATGTAAAAATATCTTTAAAAAACTAAATCTGTTTTCATTTTAAAAAAAAATCAAACAAGTACTAAAATTTATAGAAATGTCTCATGCAAATATTCATATGAAAATCGTAAAACGGGTCCGGACAAATATTAGATCGGTAACGTTTACCGCGGTCAATTATATACATGACTGACAAAATGGGATATGAGGTTTCATTTCCGGCATGGCAAAATTTTTTTTCGTATATAGCAGATTGATTGTATATATACAGAATGACCTAGGTGGTTATATATAAGAATAAAATAATATACATATAATATACAATACAGTACAAATAATAATAATAAAATAGGCTACAAATTTAGCGCACATTGCATAATTTAATTTTGCAATCCAAATTAATCGAAATTGCCCTCCGCCAAATTGATTTCTGCACAGGTAACAATTAAAATAATATTACCAATTAATTTAAATGTGAACACTGTTAAAGCTCGTTGAAAACACTCTTTGAATCACGTCGTGGAATAGTACCCTGTAACGCATTTTTGAATTATTCACAATGTATTTTTGCTTTTTTGGTGAGCATTAATTTTTTTCGGTGTGATTTAATGTTATTTTTTAGTGTGCATTTTTTTACCCATAAAAAATATCCCGCCTTTGCTAAGCTCTGTGTTTTCTGGGGATTAACTCCGCTATCAATTCGTCAACCACGGTTTGATATGCCTATTGCAGATGCGGTCATTGAATTGAACCCGGCTAAAATGTATAGACTGGTGTCCACTCTAAAGATGATATAGCTATACTAAAAAGAATATATTTCTATACAAACCAAAAAAACTTAAAAAAATATATATTACACATTTCCCTCATGCCAAATGCATTGCTTGCAAAAGTGGGTGACAAACACAACAACTCAAACGTCAAATCTTAACAAAACACATGCAAAACACCACGCTGCATTTCATTAAAGTTTAAACAGTCTGAGATTCCATCGTCGGCGTCGCTCAATTAATACACTTCGCACGCCATGCACATTATTGTCACGCATTCATTATATTGTGTCGCAAATGCCGGTGTTAAGCGTTCTTTAAATCCACAATTAATTACGCGTAAATTCATGAAATGCACAGTGTTCACCATTTATACACACATTGCACATGCAATTCAGTGCGATATCTCGATCTTATGCGTGTGTTACATGTCTTAATTCTTATTTTCAACAATATAACAGAAATTTATATTTTTGGCTTACGGTTAATTATTTGCTGTACTGTGCTTGAGTAATTGGGTGATTCTCGTTTAATGAGCAATATTTATGATGTCCATATATATGCGTGTTTGCAGGCTGTAGAGAAGATTGAGGAATCGTTCAGCCACAAAAAGGTACAGAAGGAGTCGTCATCATACTTTGAGGAGACGTCCAGCAAGTTTGTGCATCAATCATCGAAGGAACAGTTCCAGGTATATTTGACAAATTATAGCAGGTTTTCTGAAAGGTTATTGTTTATTCGATTACAGGTTATTCGAAAGGACGTCAACCAGGCAGTGACAAACGGCAACGGCGTTGAGCACAAATATCGGACTATCTCGCTAGATAAACTACCTCTGCCCAGTACCGGAGGAACCGTCGTCGGTAAGTACATATCTATACTCCTATACTCTTCTAATCATTTTAAACGAAAAATGTTCGCACACAGGAATTTGCTCAAGCATTTTTGCAAACATTTTAAAACGCATCAACTACTTCTTAATTTATGAACTGGCTTAGCGCTAGCGTCATTGATAAATGACAAGGCCTCGTTATAAGTTATTAGTTCGGATTACGGATTCCAACCGCACGTAATAAGTTAGGAAGTATTCTGTCAAACAGAGTGCGTATCTAATGGTTTAGTTTTTTTAAATATATATACGCGTGCAGGTATCGTTTGGAATAAAGAGAGAAAGAGAAAATTCAATGCGCTCGAGAACAATAAAAATTCCACGCACCAGAAATAACACGCAAATCGTAAGACTTGTAAACAACAGCTGTCTTTTCTTGCGCAGTCTAGATTGTCTTTTCGAAAAAAGTGAGTGTTGGTGTGCATAAAATGAGTTTTATGGTTGAGGTTTCTGAAGAAGATATAATTTCATAGGCAAACTAAATATCCAATTTTCAAGAAAAAAAACGCCAAATAAAACAGCCATTTCACGATTTCTTATGAGTTGATAATTCTGAAATAGAATGCTCTCGCATAAATGTCATAAATTTCACATATAAAAATCAACAGAGCGTTATGCCAAGAACATATTTTGTACGTGTCATAATGTAGGTAGGATCTTTCTTTCTATACTTAAATGTTTGAATGTGATGGTGATGACGCTCGACGGCTATCAGGAATTTGAAGATGTTTGGATTTTTTTAATGTGACTATTTTATGTGACCCGCGAATTTGACCTGTACATGAAAACAAATTATTTTTTTAATAAATATATTTTATTTATGTAATTTAAGTCGCCTACTTATAAAATAAAAAAATACTCGTACTCTAACGTTTTAAACGCACACGAAAATGTAAACATATACGCGACAGACTGATGACAGCATACTCCAACGTAAGCGATCTTGATTGACAGCAGCTGCGCGCTTTTCCATTTTCATTTGGCCGTCATCGCTTAGCTAAGGCAATATAAATCAAGCACTCGCAGCAGGCACAATGAAACGAAACAAAAAAAAAAACAAAACAAAACAAAAGCTTTCTGTTAAACGATGATTGTTATTTGTGACCGGTCGCACGCGACACACGTTTAGCCAAAAAGAAAATAGTTGTGTGAAAATGTCGCGAAAATGTGTTTGTTTGACAAGGAACCATTATTTATATGCGAAGCTGCTTGTTGGTGGCGCGGTTTGGTTGTCGGTCGGTGAAATTGATTTGATTTCGCAGCAAAGATTAAAAATATAGTTTAGTTTGATTTTTTTTTAATGGGAATCGTTTGATATTTAGATAAGATTTTAATGTGGCCATCATTCATGTAAATTTAAATGGTTTATAAAATATGTAGTAAGCATAAATCAAGTTGTGGAATATTCGATGAATTTAAAACGTTCACTTCTTACAGTTAGTAATTGCAGGTTCATTAAAAAAATAATTTTTTGGAATTCATATATACATTATACATACTTTATAACTACATATATGTTATAATGGGAAATTCAAATTCAAATCCAAATCCAAATCTCTTTAAGATTTAGTTTATTTAGTAGATGATAGAAATGAGAAACGATTACACACTCAAATACCTTTCTTGATCTTAGCGAATAATCATCATCATCCATCAATTATTTTCTGATTATTAGTATATTACGACCATTTGAATTATCAAGAAACTGAGGAGTCTCACCGTAAACATAACATTTTAAGTGAAAGTATTCCTAGAAATATTAAATAAAAAAAATTAAAAACAGCAATTGTCAAATTTAAATCGATAATCTAAAAAGTTTCCTTTTTGAAAAAAATAATCAATATTGAAAGAACTTAGCTGCGCCTACAAACCCAATATTCGTTAACTTTGAAAAATCTATCCTTATAGCCGTACAGTGTCGGATTATGTAATAAAAATGGTCAAAATTATAAATCTCCATTACTGGCGGTGATAAATGCATGAAATTTATATATATTTTACATAACTTTTTTAATCAAAACTTCGATAGAATGTTGGTTTAGCTTGAAATTAATCCTCGTATTTGAATGACCATAATTATGCTAAACTTTGTTTGCTACATGTGCCTCTTCAGACAAATCCCCTAATAATAAAATATGATGTCTAATTATACTAGCTCCATGATGAAGTACTTTATGTACTGTTGCTGACATTGTTCTCCAGGATCCATAAATTGCCATGTATATATCTGCTGTTTCACTCGCGAATTTATGATTTTTATCTGGATTAATTTCGCTGGTGGTAAACAATGAGTTATGACTCGTAATATAATATATTATATCATGTGTCTATAATTAATTTAGTTTATTTTCTAAATTCAGACTAGATTTTAAGTTTTTCATTTGTACGTTTTTCACTATTTTTGCCTGGCCTTTCCCTTATTTCGCCTTTAAAGTATTCGTGCTTATCATCGTACAAATATTGAAGAAGTTAGTATAAATAAACATGGCAAAATGTTGATCACAAATAAGCACGAATCCGACATAGTGTGTCGAACGAGGTGAGATAGCGAATGAAGAAGGAAGAGAGGGCAGGTAGGTAGAGAGGGGAGAAGGAAGAGACAAAGCTAAAGAGAGTAAGGGAAGTTAAGAGAGATAAGAGATATATTATTGGGGTTCATACGTTGTTTAGTTGCAGCATCCTTTTACATATTAGCCTAGGTTATGTGGAAAACAGTGGTGCCTTCATCCAGATTTTATTTTATATATACATAGTTGGAATAAAAGCTCGAGGATACGTTTTTATTTTTTTTACTCGAAAAACTGAGATATACATATTTGATCACATTAATATACACAT
>JANSTU010004199.1:0-17803 GCA_027564075.1 Bolitophila hybrida
TGTGTTTTGCGTAAGATCTTTGTATTCAATTTGTATTGTTGGGATAGTGTTGTATGATTTGTTTCCCGATATCATATTGAAGTTTTTGAATACATTTTGATCTTTACAGATATTTTGTATTCGTCGCGAACATGATGAATTAATGTAGTGCTCAATTGAATTGTTTATCATTCTTGAAGTTAATGTTTGCTGAGATTTAAAGTAAATGTATTCACTATTATTTTTGTTGCATATCTTTATGAAAATTATATACATATTGTGGAAGGTCAACGTGTGAGGGGTGATTTCTATGTGTTTTTCTAATCGAATTTTTCATTGAAGTTTTTATAACATTTGTTAGTATATTTATGCCTTTTTCAATTTCCATTGAACTGAGATTTATATTACTAGGAATCTCTTCGCTTATGTTGGATTGATTTATAAGTCGTGAAACTTTAACCAGTTAGTGCCAGCAAAGTTCCAGTAAAGAGTCTTTTCTTTACTTTGTATTGGAATGTTATGCTGGTTGATTCTAAGACTTATTATTATCTCTACTGCCTTGTGGTCGGATATTCGTAGATTTTAGAATTTATATGTAAATATTATTGTGGTTTATGGGATATTTTATTTGTATTTGGTTGTGAGTTATATAAAAATCAAGACAGCTATCTCCGGTATTGTATGTTGGGTGTTCACTCAAATTGTTTCCGTTTGTGTTATTTGTTTGAATAAACCACTCCTCGTGTCGCGCATTTAGTATCTAAGTATGGTACGTTGTTGCTTTTTGGGGTTTATACCATGTGCTAACATATAGGTGATTGTTATCTTCCAGTGAGATTTTAATAATATTACACTCTATTTTGTGTGTATCAGAATGTGTAGGTTCTTGTGAGATTTTATTATTATGCCTATGTCTCAGCCGCTGTTTTCTAGTCTTTCATTTCTAATAAATTTATACCCTGTAAAATAAATTTTATGTTTTGCTTTGATCTTTGACTCGCATAGCAGGACTACATCCGGTTGAAGTGTTTTTAGAAGAAATTCAAATTGAACTCGCCTATTTCGTTTAATAAGAGAAATAACATTAAATTCATCTTTAAAAAAACATTATTAATAGTTTAGTTTGTGTGTGTACAGAAAACGAGGCAATATGATATTTTTGAGCATCCCAGTTCTATCAGGAAGAAAAATAATGTATTTTTTCAACTTGGTTATCTTGAATATTTAAGTATTTTGGTATTAATTCGTTTACTTTCCCGATCAAGGTGAACAGATTTTGACCAAATAGACTGGTGCATTCATTCTGAATTGTATCAAATACATTTTGTGTGTTAATTGTATTATTCGGATTTACTTGTAAATCTCCGTTATTAAATAGTCTTTGCTTTTTTTTGTGATTATCATTTGATTGTGTGTTGCTATTAGTAAATACAAAAGCGAATGATAAATTTGGGTTTACAAAATTATTATTAATTTAATTAATTCTTTATTTAATTTTACATGCCCTTTTTTGTTTGTATTTGCGTTTGTAACTTTGATTTACTGGACATTTTTTGTAGTTTGCAAGATGTCCTTCTTGGCCACAATTGACACAAGCGACTTCCTGGGATGAGCCGATGTTGATTTAAACTGCTTCGCCTGGTGTCACCAATGTTCTTTGGCATTCTGATCTTTTGTGGGTTTTTGTGCACTTAACGTACCTAAACAGCATTCCGCAAATTCGTGCACTGTGCCCATAGCGCTGGCAGTTAAAGCATTGAGTCGGATTGATGTAAAAGAAATTTAATTTTTATTAAACTTACTAAGTCCGACCCTGCTTCCAGTTGTTTTATGTCTGGGTTTTCAGTTTTAGGCCGGTCCATTACGATTGTGACCTTAATTTTAAGGTTAGGTTCCTGAATTGCTGCTTTTTTGTCATCATTGGAAAACGAGCCATCAATTCCTTTAAGTAGTACATTAATCGGTCGCATTTTCGTTGGTGTGTGCGAATAGAAGTTTACTTCTCATTGTTTCAGTAATGTTATTACACTTTTATAGTCTTCTGCCCTGTATATATTTGTCATGTTTTGGTTGATAAGTTTAATGTAACATGTTTAAGTGTCTTTTTTATCATGTGTATGGCTGTCTTGTGTTCTATGTTGTATGCACGTATTGTTGGTAGTTTTCGGATTGTTTTAGGTATTATTTTCAATGTTTGTGTCAGTGGTTGTGCCTTTGTTGGCGTTTGTGTCTGTGAAGATATTTTGTGTATGATAGACTTTATTTCTTTTAGGGTTGTCCACTTGCATGTCATAATTGTCTTCTTCAGTTTCGAATAACTAATCGAAACAGTTTTTTGTGAAAATATTATACATGTTTTTTTGGTTTGATGTATCCGGAGCGGTTGGATTAGTTATCACTTTCTTTTGATATGCGTGACTATCTACAGCAATTATTTTAATTTTATTTTAATGAGTAATTTTAATAATTCTTTAAATGATTTGTATGTTAGCACACATCCACTTCGTTCAATGGTTCGTGCCATACTCACATCGATTGCCTTCTTTCCGATATTCTAGATTTTAAAGATAATGCCATTTCGAGACTAAAAGGGGAACCTTTGTTTATTAAGTTATTTATTACAAATTTAATTGTGGCATCAGCTGTAAGCAAATTGGCATCCTGATGACACAAAGCTTCAACTGCAAGTTTAATTGGTGAAAGTACTTCAATGATGTCAGAAATGATGGTGATTTAAGTCTCTGAAAAGCTGTTAATTAACGCCTTTTGTACGTACCTTAAAAAAAAATAAAATTGCTCTAGCATGTCCAGAAGGCTATCTCATCGTGTTTTACAATCCAATATTAGATTCGGTCCTTTTTTTAAATCTGCTATAACATACTTCTGCATCGTCATTTTTGGTCGGCGGTAAGCGGATTTTTTTATAATTAGCATTCGTTATTTTACTAGTTATTTATAAAAAAGGGTTATTGACTCTTTCTTCTGAAATTTCTATATCAAAACCGCTGTCAATATCAGTATTTTCATTATCAGACACATTTTCATTGAAATGATCGTCTATACTTTACTCCGAGATAATAATATTGTACACTTCATCATGGTCATCATTTTTGTTATCGATATTTAATTCTGTCCGATTTTTATTGTACAACACTGAAATAACTGCCAGTTGAATTGCACGTGCAAAGAAAAGCTGCTTGCCACTAGCAATTATCTTTCTAAATTTCTGCATTACTGAAGCACCATCAGTTGTTATGCATATTATGTTCTCGTCGAGGTTCATTCCAAATAAAATTAGATTAGCATTTTAAATCCCAACACAATTTATCATATATATAAGGTTGTCAAATATCTCCCTTCCGCTTTTTTGATCTTTATTCAATGCTTTATAGAAAGAGATACAGCGATCGGATTTAGTTCAAACATGCGCCGTTTTGTTCGTTAATCTGTTACCATCTTGACGGCCACTTCATAATACCTACTTGTAGAACCCCCCCTCCTTATTTGCGAAGAACTCGGACAGCCACTTTTCACAAGCCATACACACAGCAAAACCTTCCTGGCCGTCAATCCCGGCTTGGCCACTGTTTGGGACGATTCACCGGCCTTCGACAACGACCGTTTTCGCTTGAAATTGTAGTATGTGATACATTTTTGGACGCCAGTCATCATCCGCTTCAAAAATGGGTCGAGTTCGTTCCGTTTCAGCAGCATATCGCAGGCGTTGATTAAATACAGAAGGTTTTTTCGGGTCAAATCATGCGGCACCCAAACATCAATTGTTTTTTGTATCCAGCCTTCTGCAGATAGTTTAAAATGGTTTGGTGACTAACTCTCACCTCCTGGGCGATGTAACGAGATGTCACATGCCGGTCTAACTCGATGTTTTTCATGATTTGATCGGTATTCGTAACAACCATTCCTCCGCGGTTAGAAGTTATAGAGTACCATCCCCCAAAACACCATTAATTTCATGGAACGTTTCTCTAGCGGATTTGCCTTTAACGTAGGAAAACTTCAAAATATCGCCAATTTCGGCGTTAGTGAACTCCATGTTTACAAGTCTATAAATTTGAACGCAGTATTCAAACTAATCATGCATATCGTCGTTTTGTAGGTTATGTCAAGACCTTTCAAATGATGTATAGTATTACCCGATACTAGCATTTTGTACATATGACAATATTTGACAACCTTATATTTTACGCCGGGCTTGCAATAACATTTTTCAGCAAATGAACGTTTGAGCAACTAACCTGCTCCCATTTTAATGTTGATTATTTTGGTTCTGGTTGCACTGATAATTTGTATTTTGTATTTACCTAATTACCGGTATTTTGATTTTTAAATACCGGTATTTCGGTATTCAAACATAGTCTGGTATACCGGTATTGCATTCCCTAGTAACAACAGAGTATTTTGATTTCTGTAATCCTGTGTACTAATTTTTATTATAATCCAATAAAATGCAACCTGCAAACTGTAGCTGCAATCAAACGCATCTGTACATAAAACGCACATTGTTCGGTATTACTCTCAAAATATTTAATTAGTTTTTATGTTTGATATTAATTCCGTAATTATAATATGCTAATTAAATTAATTAAAAACACATTTCCTTACCCTAAATCTCCCAATATAATCACGGACAAACGATATAATACATATGTATATTATACATATACACGCATATGAGATATATGTGTATATAAACACATAATGTAAGTATGTATGTATGTATGTATAGACGAATAGAACAATGAAACGCTTTCCCCTAATTAAAAAGATATTGCGCACGCTCTACTACATGTCGCTGTGTGTGCGAAGTGTGCATGTGTGAGTGATTGTTTTTCCACATACATACACAATACGCACATATACATTCATATGTAGAACGCGTGCGGGCCGATGAACGCGAGTGAATTACTTGCGCGAGTGCGGGTAGAGTGCATTCACAAGCGCTCTCGATACTTGTGCTTCCAAAAGGAAATAGGAAAAGCAGTTGTTCGTGCACATTTTCCGCAAGTTCGCGCATAAACACTCACACACACATATGCACACTTAAACACTCTCTCAATGGCTCGACAGCTTCTCTCTCAGGAGCACACAAGCCGACAATCGTAAATGCGGTGAGCGGTGTGCTTTTCAAGCATCGAGCGAACAACGGCTAAAGCAAAACACTGGCCGAACAGTCTGATTAAGAACGCCGAGACGACAAGAAGTAGTTGTTGGCGTCGTGAGTTCGCAATATTCATTTCTCGAAAACTTTGTTATTATATTACAAAACATAAACTCTTGCAAAAAAAACCGCGTGCATCGCGATATGACCGTTATGTGGAGGACACCACCGATATTTGTGTAACCTTAAATTCAATATGCGGTGAAAACGAATCATTTTACAGAGACGCGTCGCGTTAGAGTGATTAAGTGCAATTTAAAATATATAAAATAAAAAAAATATTCTTTGGTGACAGAAAAGTGAAAATCAGTGCGACTATATATATATATATATAGATATGTGTTGTGTTTGTGTGTGTGTCTATATGAAGACATATTATAAGAACTGAACAGATTTAGTGGAAAAGATACGTACAATCAGGCGCAGCACTGGGAATACAACACATCCTACTCACATACATACACATACGAGCGCACATATATATTCATATAGAATATACATATATGCCGCAGATGCCACTTGTTATTGGATTTATTTGAGTGTAAGCGATATCCACTTTGCGCGCCACTTCCAATTTTCTGCCAGGATTCTTTCAACCACCCCGCGCGTACTATATACATTATACCATACACACGCTGTGTGGTGTTCACGGTATATATACAATTATACGTATACACGAAGGAAATACCGACAGTGAGCGGCGGCGCACGGTGGTATTCTTATATACAACTTGGCATATAAAATACATATTTATATATATACATATAAAAGTTACAACGACATCACCCCCACACTCTGCCGTATTTGCAAAACCAATTGGGTAAGTGCTCTTTTCAATACCACTAAAAGCAAATCAAATTACTGCGCACACCGTCGCCGACTGATTGAATGGAATTAAAACAGTTAATTGATATTTCTTGTTATAATTTAATTGGACTCTGTGCGTATATACAAGTGTGTTAGTGAATTAGCAGTGTATATATATGTGTGTGTGTGTGTGTGAATTACCTGTTTGTTTTATTTACATTTCGGCGTGAAACTCGTGCGCGGATAATATTAAATAGAGAGTAAAAATGCATTTGCGTTTTACATGTATATATTATTTTATAAGTAAACATACGAACCCATACATACATACGATGAGAACACGAACAACGTGCACACGCGCCACAAACGATTCTTTTAATTAAAATACACGAGTAATCAATTGCAGCTTTTTATCTCAGCAATTAATTACGTACAAAAGAATTAGAGTGCTCCGTGTGTATCCAGTACCGTTCGTATTCACGCACACACACACACACACACATAAAAACACTTTTGTGTTTGTGGATATTGTATATATATATAAACGATGGAAATATGTGTGCGATTGTATGTGTGTGTAAATACATAGCGACGCGCTCCTTAATGAACCTTTAATGCCCTTAGCTTTTCTTTATATTGTGCTCTGATGTGTGTGTATATAAAATATATATTATATATATATAGTCTCTAAAGTACAGAGCACTGGCCATTAGGAGCAGAAGTGATTCCCGCGTGCTCGCCATTCTGACTATACAACACACATATACACTTATAATAAATGAGTGCATTGTATGTATTCGCGTACTTTTATATACAACCATTACAATACATGTACGTATACAAAAGACGTAAAAAATAATTGCGTCTAGTAGCGAAAATTAATATCTTGGGCTTTTTTATGTGATCGACTAAAATAATAATTAGAGTGTGCCGAGTAGAATAATCGCCCTTTTTATGTGATGATAATTTGATATTAATTACAAGAGTGTTTATGTATGTGTGTGTTTACTGCAAATGAGTTATTTACAGCAAACCGCCGCAATATTTCAATGAGTATACATTTTACTAGTTCCATATTGTATTGAATTGATAATTATTATAAATCAATTGGCTCTGTTTAAATGCAAATGTGCAAATAATGTGTGCATTTTATGTACATATACAAATTAATTTTCAATTAAATATTCTTTATCGATCTATTTTTCATACAAAATGTTTATATGTAATTTATTAACTGTTTATATAATATGACTTATGATAATTTCAAAAGAGGTTATACATATTTTAGCGGAAAAGAATTTAGAATAATTTTATACAACTTTAATTGTTTTTTTATTAGTAAATTAACTTTTTTTAAATACATTTTAAGGCAATAATAATAACACTCAAAATCCACTGGAAACCAGCAACATCATATATATATATATATATATAGTTTTATCAAACTGTCAAAGTGCTGTGTATGTATTTGTTACTGGGTACTTTTATGCCACGATCCATATATCGGTCAAATTTTATCCATATATTGATTTACATGAAAACAAAAGTGTATGAAGGCTCTGTCTATTTTCACTCATATATAAATCAAAAAAAGGTGTAGCTCTATATTGTCTATATACATGGCATACATCTACTCGTATATTGTCTATATACATCCCGTAAAATTAATTGCTATTTCCTCTGTATCTATCATTTTTAAACGAGATGTACTTCTCATCCAATTGTGCCCATACTGGGCTTCGTTGATAACACTAGCGGCCAAAATAAAAAATATGTTTTGTGTCACATGTCCCACTATGTGTACTTGTCCCGCTAAACTCAAAAATGGCAATAGTTTTTTTTATGGATAGAATTTTAAGGTATGATTTTATGAAAAAAGAAAACGAACAAAAAACGAACGTAGTCCTACATTATCGAACATAATTATGTAATATATGAGAATTAAAGGTATATTTATCTATACATTTTGTAAAAACACTTTGTCAAATTTAAATCGACAAATAACTAAAAAAATTGAAAGAGCAAAAAAATGTATAGGTACTAATTTTGTATGTTGTATATTTTGTACTTCTACCATTCCAATGGTTGCATAATTCTTCAGCAAAATACGAACAATTTTCTTGTATTCCGAGTTCATATTGTTTCCTAAAAAATCAGAAACAACCATCCTAAACGAATTCCAGGCTGCATTCTCATCGGATGATAATAATGTCTGTATCTGTTCATTGTAGATCTTTTTTAATTTGTTTACCGTCGAATATGTCTTCTTTGATCTTTCCAAGCGTATGTTTTGGAAAATTGGTTCTTAAAAAAAACTTATGCTTGGCCTTCTTGACCACATTACTTTTTATAATTTGTTTGACGAGACCCTGTTTTATGAGCAAAGATGACAAAATAATGTTCCCCATTTTGACGAGAGCCACATATTTTATATTTTATCTGCCCACTTTTATGTTCTCTCTCTTAGGCCAGTTCATTTTTATATAATGCTCTGTACGAGCGCGGCTTTCCCAGAGTCACAGAAAACAACAGTATTTAGTGTAACCACCTTGGAATCCACATAGATCACAACAAAGTTATTTTCCAGTCGTGTTCGTCATATTTAATGAATTTCAACAGTTTAGCCATTATCTCATATCATATTGACAGCATGTTCGATTGGTATCGACGGTTTTTGGTTCCTATTGTACAACAAAACCTTTGCTGCCATCGATAAACAGCATAATATTAAATTCTGGATTGCTATTTATTTGAATAGGAGAACTAGTTGGTAAAAATCAAGAAAAAAGGCGAATTTTCTTCCTTCACTGAATTGTCCATAATCTCGCAATCTCTCCATAGATGTTTTTCTACCATTATTCGTTAAATTGCCCTCTTCACATACAAAATGATATACTAAATATTTTGCTCAATCATAACAAAAAAAGTGGGATGTGCCACACAAAAGTGGTTTCGCCTAGTATAATCAATACATTAGAAAAATAATGTCGGTTCGGTGTAATATTTATTTGCTATTGCTACTGTTGTTTCTGACATATATGTAATTTATCTGCCTAAAAAAATGTAATCATCATTTATTTATTATCTCTATATTGGTCACATTCCAACATTTATTGGTCGCGACAAACACATTTGACACTTTAAATGAAAATATAAATGTAAGCAGACCGAAAAATTACTATACGAATAGAACAAAATATTTCTTATTAACTTATTACTTATATATAGACTTTAACCACGTCGCGACCAAATTTCGAGCGATATAAATCCGTGATATAGCGGCAATTTGTTACTTATGTTGACAACCTTAATTGCCTATAAACGTATCCTAAATTTGTAATAAGTCGGTAGGCAGTTCCTAGGTAGCGTAACTTTTTTTACGTTGGCATAGTAGCCTCCTGTTTTCAACAGTTACAACGACAATTGATTATCGCCCGGACGAAAACGACCAATGTTGGCAGACAAAGGGATTTTCACGAATTCTTGCTATTGTGAACTATGAGTTTTAAGAATGTTGTAATTCATCTTAAGGTGTATGATTTTTCAAGAATAATTGTATTTAAGCGGGTACGTAGTACATACCTCATCTCATTGGATCCTTTAATCCCTTGTGGGACATACGGCCAGTGTGCGATGCAACACAGCGGATTCATTGACCATTACGGGTTCACACGAGTGGTCAGGCTTATGTGCTGTTTGTGCTGTGCTACTCCTATTGGAGCTACTGTACTCAAAACACATCAGCGATGTTAGGTGTCTTAATTTGTCCTGACGCGACTCCACCAACTTTGCAGGACAAATGCGCATATCTTAGAGTTATCTCTATGCACCGAGATCTATCTTGCTATTTAATTCAGAATCGTGAATCATCAACGCCATCATACACTTATTGTTCTATACAGGGTGCGTGTGTATATGTTAATTGATGTATATATATATATATATATATATATATATTTACAAGACAATACTACAACGGATAAAACAGAACAAAGAGTGTTAAACATCATTTGCATTAGTTTCAAAAGCAAATATACGTAATAGTTCAAAGTGAACATAACATTAGCAAAAGTTACATTAGATAATTTAATTACTAACATTAATATAATATAAAGCAACGAAACTTAAAATTCAGGGTAACAAAAGTCAATAACAACATTTTTAGCAAAGTTACAAACAATAACCATAAAAGCATGAATGAAGCAAAAGAACTACTAGAACATTATATGCTGGACAAATGATTAAAAACTTTTTTTATTCAATTGCATTAATACTACGCTTGATATGCTAAGGAAGAGCGTTCCAGAGTTTCAAAGATTGAATAAAGAAAAAGTCATCCATGGAAGATAATCATTTAGGGTTTTAGGTAACTTTTTTTTAGCAAGTGGATAAATACAGCACGATTTTTGAATAGACGGAGAAGGAAATAAATGCTCAGATACGGATGAACCTACAAAATGATCATTCAAATCATCCGAAGAGAAAGGACACGTAGGTTGTAAAGTTTCAGTCAAACCAATTTGTCTGATATTACTCCAAAGTTTACGGGGAGTTTGAGAAGGATTAAAACAAGGTTTAAAATAAGATTCTTTAGCTTCATTTTCTAGGTTGTCGGCTTTACGACGTAACCAAAGAAATCTATTCCAATCAACCATAAGACTAGACCTTCTACATAAACGATGAGCTATGTCTCTATCCTGAATAACAAAGTCAATTTCCGGTGTGATCCAGGGGCAACCGGCAGCAGACCAGAAATTGGAGAAAATGCGTTGGTTCATTGTTACAAATAGATAAACAGTAACATTCCAAAATAGACTTCAAAGACATTGAAGCGCTGTTTACATTTAACATATTAACATTAAAATCAATAATAGGTGTGAACGATGATTCTTCAGGGAAAAAAAGGAAAGTATAGTCGATGGATTTGAAAAATAAAAATTGAATAATTTATGACATGCGATGCCGCACAACGGATTCATTGACCATTACGGGTTAACAGGACTGGTCAGGTCATGCTAATACGTTTTGTATTGTGCTACTCCTATTGAAGCTTCTAACACTCACAACACATCTCCGACTTTGGTAGCAGCAAACAGTTAGTAATACAATTCAAAACATATATGTAATATTAAAGTATATGTACTAAAAGTGACAAAGTAATCAGTTGAAATAACAGTTAATGTATTCAATAAAATTATCATATTGCTTACTCTCTACGTTGGTTACAATTACTCAAAAGTTTGTTAAGAAGAAGAAGAAAAAAAATTCATATGCGTAGCTAAAGATGTAATGTTAAAAAAATAATAGGAAAAAGTTAGTGATATTTGAAATATCCTCGTCCAATACAATATTTAAAATTTATTTTAAAGAATTTCCAAGACAGTGGATACTCTGTTATGTATTCCATGCAAATATATTTTTGAATCAAAACAATTTTATTAATAAGAAAATATGTAGGTTTCATTTGACACCGAATGGTTTTGGCTAAATATGTAAATTTGACAAAGGTATTTGAGTTTAAATTTAATTTATTTTTTTTTGTAAAAATCCAATAATTTTTTATTTTGGATTAAAATTAACTTTGTTTATTTCTAAAAATTAGACATCTTAAACATGACATTACTGTTGAGATTTGTGTCTTCTATTATTGTATACAATGCATACAGTGATCCTTCATACAGTGGAAGGATCACTGTATGCACTTTTATAGATTTGGCATTTGGTATTGAAATTATTTTTAACAAAAATTACTATTATCTTCAGTGAGTTTAATCTTTAAAGACTTTGTTAAATTTTCATTGGTACAGTTTTGCATGTTTTAACGAATGTGATACAACATAAGTATGTATAGTGATTTATATAAACGCAAATAACACACATATTTGGCACACAAACAAACAAACCGCTTAACAAAACATGCGTTTAATAAGTAATAGTATCATGTCATCGTAAAACCGCAACGCAACACTCAAGAAAAATATCGCGAGCGCAGACAAACGGAAATTGCTTATTTAACACTAATTTATGCATTTAGCATGCGAGAGTTGAGCGCTCGGCTTATTTAAATAATAATATTCTCGTTTCATGCTCGCATAAATGTATATATATATACTTGTACATGATATTAAAACTTAAACACATACTCATACAAATACATACAAATTTGCAAACAGACACATTAACGCTTATGTGTATAAATCGCGTGGTATGCGTGCAAACGCAGAGGCGCTATATCGCCGCAATATTAACAATATTATTATAGTAATTATAAATTGTACTTTACGAGACATGTAATAATGGAAATATTGCTGCGTGTACTTAAATCGAGGTACACGCAGGTATTCACCGTCAGCGTCACATACAGACATATTATAAATATTATTATTATGTATTCGTGTATATATGTACTTGTACACGCATAATGAATATAAATGAAACGGTCTAATTGAAGTGAGTGGCATTTAATGTAATTAATAAATAAGTCAATGGACTATAATCCGACATTCATTTTACTTAATTCAATAACCGCACACTGGATACGTGTGGATACTCTGATAATTGGAGCGGTTAGCTTATATATATATATATATATATAAAATATACTATAATAATAGTACTTATACAATATGTGGTGTACATTCTAAATTACACCAAACGGGTATGTAATCTATACTGTATAAGTACAGATACAAGTTAGTATAATATGAAAATCTTAAACTTATATAAATAAAACTTACTTACCTTTTTTGTCTGTGCAAATTATATTTAACCGTTATAGCATTGAGTGTATCGGGCACACCATTTGATTTCACTTTTTTAAGTATATTATTTGTGTGTTGCCGTGATGCCTAAATACTTTCTTAAAAATTATGTATAGTTAGGAGTCTTATTTGACCTGACGCGACTCTAACAACTTTGCAGGGCAAATGCACAAATTTTTGAGATATCACTATGCACCGAGATTTATCTTGCTATTTATATTCGGAATCGTGAATCACCAACGCCATCATACACTTATTGTTCTATACAGGGTGCGTGAGTATATGTTAATTGAAGACATTCATTTTCCAAATCAATAACCTTTTTCAGAAATAGGCTGCCTGGCCTGGATCGAACCGGCGACCTCTCATAAACCATAACTTAAAAAAAATGGCATCTTAAAAGTTAATTAAGATACCTGCCTTAGATTTCAAGATTTACACTTATGTGTTAAATGAGATATACCCATATATAAAAATACCCATTTAATAAATATGCTAAAAAAAAGTTTTTGTTTTTGAATTTAACATTGGTGTCATTCAACACAATATCATATATTTGGGCGTCTAAATGTTTAGCTTCATCGATGTATTCTTATCAATTCACCTGGTAAATTTTATTGTTTCAAAACAAAAGACATATGTGAAATCATTTGATAATATGTTTCTTTAGCGAATGTATAGTTTAGGGGCGGTGACGTATTTTTTTATTTAATATTAAAGGCAATAAGCCCCTTATTAATTATTATATAATAAAAAAGATACAATTGATTAATAAAAAGACTTGTTATAAACTTGAGAATTGTAATCTAGATCCCTAGAATATTACCCTATAACCAAAACCTTTTTTTACTTTTAAAAGGTCCTTAACTACTAAACTAAGACAAATATCTGTTTTTATAATAAAAGAAAATTAAATAATGTAGTTCGTTCAAATGGATTTCCTTTAAATAAAAAAGTTTTATACAAACTTTAATTACATCTGAATCCTGAATTCGCTATTTCTGTTTTGGGTACTAAAGTTTCGCCCCTAAACTAAACTTGCTGGCCCCAATCTATATTAGTAAAACATAATATGTATGTATATCTGATAAGAATTACAAAAAAAAAATTGAATTACGATTTTTTGAGCGCCACGGTTTTAAAATGTATTCTTAATGCTCGTAGAATTCGATAAAAATATTTTTCTAAAATCCTAGATACTTGTTTAATCTGTCACTTTTCAAAGATTACTGTGATTTGACATCTTTTAAGCTGATAATTTACTTAAAATGTCCAATTTAAATTGATGCCGAAGTCTTTACTATAAAAACTTGCGTCGAAAGAAATAATTAACTTACAAGCTTATAGCTTACAAACAGCTTTGTAATATATATTATAATGTACTTCGAAAGATATTTTTCGACTACATCAACAGGTTGTGACAATATTACATAAATGCAAGATTGCCAGTTGTGAATATTGTTTAAATATCTATTTAAACAAAATATATAGTAATATATTACATAGACAAACATATACAGTGATACACAATCATCTAAATACACGTATGAATTCATTGAAACGAATCACAATTGTACCCAGCACATGCTTATACACACACGTACAATTCTCGTATGTATATATTACATACTCACAAAAACATAAACGCTTGTGCGACAAGTCCCGTAACTCATTTCAATAAAATAAAGCGAAAAGGGAGCTTTTATTAATGGATTGTTTCAAGTGTGGTAGAGCTTTGTCAATGGTGCGACGCGACCGACGTGCGTGCCGTTGCTGGCTCTCGGCTGCTACTACTGCTTGTTGAGCCTAATAAAAATTCTCTTTGGTGCAGTTTTCTCATCACACACATGTATTTTACATATACATAAAATAGCATGATATATTGTATCTGTATAGCGTATACGGTATATACACTATATTATACACATTGTAGAAGCTCCATTTTGCATCGGTTTAATGCTGATTTCTTTTACCGGTGCGAAATGAGTTTTATGTTAATTGCTAGGATATGTTTACGTTTTTGATGTGCTTCCTTTGTTTTATTATTATTTGAAATAATATAAATATAAATAGTTGTTTTTCTTTTAAAATTCTCATGTTGTTATTTTTTTATTATAATAATTACATAAAAAAATATTATTATTTATTTTAATAAATTATTTTATAAATAATATATCTAAAAGAGTTCTGGGAAAAATCTTTTGTCGGGACATTCGTTATAAATAAAATTAGTTTGTTATGTCAAAAAATGTTCTCAGAATTTATAAAATTCAAACATCGATAAAAAAAGTATTTTTTAAGACGTTATACACACCATAATGGTAAATCAAAAAATATGTTTTTTATTAAATATCAAATTTTACTTACATTATAAAGAAACGACTAATAACAATAATAATAATAGAAAGCAATTTTAAAATAAATTGTTGGAGTTCAAAAAAAATGTAATATAAATAAATTGTAAATAAGAAAAAAAACTTCCCAAGGGGATCGAGCGATTAGCTTTCCGACTTGCGTCACTTTAATTTCTAGTCAAGCCCTACATATGTTATATTATAAATATGGGCGAAATCGTTATTTATTTTTTTGTTAAAAATATATAACTGTATTTTCTATTCGTTTTTATCAATTTTTGATACTTTATTTCAAACCGAATCTTAAGCGTGTGGCTTATTACCAGGTAAGCAATGTAGCACGGTGGCGCATGAACTCTGTACAAAGTCAACGGCATGTCGGCATGTTGCTGCATGTCGAAGTCTGAGTGAATTTCGGTTAGTTGTCTCAGTAGTAGAAGTAGTTTCTACAGTAACGTATCCATCTGAAAACTAAGTCGACAGTTCGGGTGTACATAACATATTAGCAAGTAGTGGAATACCGATAAAAACCAACCCTAACGCCAATGTAGGCAGAACCTGCGTATACAACCACCTTCAGGATCTTGAATACGCTGACGATGCTAGCTGTTTGGCACATCATCACGAAGATGTCGACTGAATGCTGAACGGGTGCAGCTAATTCGACTCAACTCAATTTTGTTACCTCGGAAACTTGTTCTCTGTTGATGGGGGCACAGGCATTGACACCTGTGCTTGAATCAACAAAGACCGCTCTGCCTTTGCGGATCTTGTGTATCAGATGTCCGGAGGGAGACTCCAAAATTGAATTGTGGAGACACATCACTTTTGTGGGGCTGTTCAGTTTGCTCGAATCCGCCGCTCAAGCGCTGCAATTGAACCGCACAGTCGCACTTTAACTGGCGGTAGCTGGAATGAACTGAACAGCGATGAAGGTTTTAATTACCAACCGCGACCAGTTTCAACTTTGTTGATGATGCCCTATGTCCCAAATAGAGGAATTTATATACGAGTATATATATAAAAAACATAAGCAAACTTTAGAGGTCCCTAAAATGTATCGATAACTATTTAAATTAAATTTAAATTTAACTACATGTGAAAAATAATAAAATAATATATTTCCTAATTTTACAAATTTTAATGAAAATGAAAAAAATTCTCAACCTTAAAATAACAATGTCTTACCGTAGGACAAATAATTCAAGGAAATAAATAGTTTGTTAACTATTTTTAACCGTTTAGATGAAAATAGACTTTTGAGTCACTGCAAATCGGACACAAACTTGTTTGTCAAATACGACATCACATACCATTTGTGCCATGATAATAATAATAACATTAACATTATTTTTATTATGTTCGTATACAATAATGATGGCAATTATGATTTAAGCCCGAAAAAGGACGACATAAAACATTGAACATCTACACAAAATAATTTCCCGCAATTTTTATTTATTGAAAATATCGAGCACAGCAAACGTAATTAACTGTTATGCCATTTTCTGTACAAGCAAATTATATTAAATATAATTATTCAATTAAAATAAAAGCAAATATCTCTCATGAAAACAAAATTAATCTGCTATTCATCCACTGATGAAATGGCATATTAAGCTCTATTATCTCATTATAACTTGTGAAAATGTCACCAACAGTTATGTGTCAGTATGATTGTGTGTGCGTATATGTTTGCACGGATATGTGTTAGTGAGTATATGTTTGTGTGAATTCATGTATAATGTGCATATATATGTATTGTGTGTATACGAGGATTTGTGTGTAGTATATGTATAATGTAGTAGTTTTGAAATACGTGAATATGACATTACAAAGCTCTTTAGCAGAACCCGATAAAATAACAATGCTTAGTTTTGTCTGTGCACACATAGCCATTCAGTTGCATACATACACAAAAACATACACATACACATATGCTGAATCCCGCCGTTATGGGATTTCGAGCATTTAATTTCGCCAATTAAAAGATGCTGCTGAGTGATATCCCAAGAGGTTTTAAATGCGTATACTCGTTGACGTTGTGTAATTCGACGGTGGAGCGACAAATGCTCTAGATTTATATATTATGTATACGTATAATATACATTAAACATACCATTCATATAATTTTATGTATATACTATATAGTAATAAGCTCTAGGATACGACGCAAACGTTATCTGATTACGAGTATTTCTAATTTATAATATATAATTATGTGCAATTCTACATAAAATATATTATTATTTCTAATTTTATAATACGATTAAAAAAGGATCAAATATATTCAGAAATATAAATGCCAGATTGACATAACTGTCATTTATCGGAGTTTAAACTCGGTTCAAATATTGAGCAGCGTTTTGGTGGAATCGGGTAAAATTGTTACGAGCATTTTAATTTCAAAAAAAGTGCGTATAAATGAGATTTTTTAATTTTAATAAGGTTGTCAAATACCTCCCTTCCGCCTTTTTGTCTTTTGAATTTTGCGTCTATGTACAAGCTACAGAGCAGAGTATCGGGCAGTACTATACATCATTTGAAAGGTCTTGACAGAACCTACACAACGATTAGTTTGGATACTGCGTTCAAAAGTTATAGAAGTGTAAACTTCGAAAAGCGGAGGAATGGTTTTGACGATTTAGAGCCGGTGAAAACGACACCATGGATAAGCCAGCCGGCGGAAGACCTGTGACGACGAATACCGATCAAATCATGGA
>JANSTU010004210.1:0-17802 GCA_027564075.1 Bolitophila hybrida
ACAACTGGACCGCTTGAAGCAGGCGATCGACCAGAAGCGTCCAGAATTGGCCAATAGGAAGGGTGTAGTGTTCCACCGGGACAACGTCAGGCCACACACATCTTTGGTGACTCGTCAGACGCTACGGGAGCTCGGATGGGAGGTTTTATCGCATACACCATAGAGCCCGGAGATAGCGCCAAGTGATTACCACCTGTTTCTGTCCATGACGAACGCCCTTGGTGGTGTAAAGTTTGCCTCAAGATTGGCTTGTGAAAAGTGGCTGTCCGAGTTCTTCGCCAATACGGAGGGGAGGTTCTAAAAGGAGGGTATTATGAAGTGGCAGTCTATATATCTATATATAGAGTAAGAACTTTAATTTAAGAAGTTTTTATCTGTTTTTTTAAATTAATTAAAGCAAGTATATAATTGTTTTAAAGGCAATGTAAGTTCTTTGTATTTCAAACATCCGTCATGTAATGAAATTTCATTCAATTTACATACCTATTTTTAAAAAGATATTTCGTACAGAATTATAACCTAACTTGCAAAATATATAACAATAACAATAATATTTTGCCATGAATCCTAAATAATCGGCATCTCTAACAAAAATAATAATCCAATTAGTTTAGATGTTTTCCTTAAACACACGATTCTTATAAGAATCTGTGGTGTCATCTACTTTAAAGTAGTTAAATTACAAACTGCCGCGAGTGCAATAACATTGTTATGCAGTGTTTCTGTGTCACACTATAGTCTGTCAAAAGTCAAATCGACATCTCTCAGACTATCAGATGTTTTGGATTAACTGTTTTCCTCTGTCCTTTATAATTGCTGATTTTGTGTACTATCCAAACTCCTTTCTGTTCATCTTATCTGGTGAAACAAACGATGGCCTTGTCAAGAAAGTTAACATCAAAAATATGTAAGTTGAGGAACCCTCTGGACTGGTACAAAACGCAAGGTTGATTCTTGTATCTTTTGTATATGATTTTTTGATTGTATGTGTGTATGTGTGAGTGCAATTCCACAAATTATGTTCTGCATAACAAATACAGGTAATTATTTTGTTTAACTTAAATTTAATTTTCTATTTCAGATGAAATACAGGCACATACACAGAAGGTGACATGTTTGGATTTAGGAGAGACGGGTCGCGTATTGGTAACAGGTGGCCAGGATCGAAATGTGAATTTGTGGGCATTCGGAAACGACAAATGTTTTATGGTTAGTTAGAGTGCTAAATTTAGATGAAAACAAACATGACTAATATGTAATTGCGTAGTCCTTGGCTGGTCACAATGGACAAATCGATTGCGTTAGATTTGCCTATAATGATGACTACGTGTATTCGGCTGATGAGAATGGTGTTATCAAACGGTGGGATTTGAATGTTGAACGGGGGTCATCGACCTTTTATGGACACATGAAAAGCGTGCGCACACTAGACTTCCATCCATTTGGCGAGTACGTGGCATCGGGCAGTAATGATACAACCGTACGTTTGTGGGATGTTCGCAAAAATAATATATGCATTGAAAAGTATCGTGGTCACATTGCAAACGTTAATTCGGTCAAGTTCTCGCCAGATGGTTCTTGGATAGCCAGCGCGGGTACAGAAGGTGAGTTTATGATCTTTTATATAATTTGGATTATTGCTAATTTATCGTCTGTGAAATAGGATCCGTTATTATATGGGACATTCGAATGCGCAAGAAAATTATAGAGTTCCTAGAGCACGCCTCACCAGTGACATGCATACAATTCCATCCATTCGAATTCCTTCTGGCTGCAGGTCGTAATGATGGCACCGTTGATCTATATGATTTGGAAAATAAGAAACTGATCTCACGTACTGGATCTGGTAGTCCGTTCATTGGTCATTCGGTGAAGAGCATTACATTCAGTGAAAATGGAGAGTGTCTCTTTGTAGGCACGGCTGAGGGTATCTCAGTGATTGGCTGGGAGCCGGATCGACATTTCGATCATATCGAATCAGCCTGGAGTATTCTGGGTGACATGCAAGTAGTGAATAAGAAGCTGTTCTGTGGATCGTACGAGAATCAGTCGGTTGTAATTCATGCCATAAACATTGAACAAATTATGCCGTTCTACAATCCTTCAAATACACCATTTAATCATAATCAGAGTTCCCGAAAGAGTTTCACTCGAAGCAACAGTAAATTACGCCTATCAATAAATAGTAGTTCTAGCCAAAAACCAAAAGAAAACAACAACGAGAGCTGTGCAAGTCCCAGTGAGTTCTCTTCTCCAACAAATCTAAGCTTCGAGATGATCGACGAGAGCAACGAGCCAATTGTCATTTCAAATTCTAATGGATTCTCATTTGATAGTTTTGCTTCAAAGCGTCAGAGCAACATGTTTGACAGTCTACCCACTTTTATGGATGGTCCAAGTTCATTAAAAATGCACGGTGAATCAGATATGTACATTGATAATTACACTTGTGATTTGGACATATATCCAATGCGAAGTACTCCAGGCTCAAGTACGGTCGTTGAACCGGAACGCGAAGATTTTCCAGTGAATAATGCTCAAACACCTGACTATGCTCCTAAAATGGATAATTCCGTTACAGTCACCAGTAAGAATAATGTCAAGTCAAAAACAACGGCTTCTCTACAAAGACGTACGAGTCCACCAATTCACAATGTTCGTCCATTCTCACAAGCACGTAAACTTTCAAACACTTCTTCGGTTAGTACAATTGATCTTCATCGAATCGAAGATAATTCTGTGTCGGTCAAGAAGAACAACGGACGTACAGTTTCACCGGTTAGAAACTATTCTACATATAATAATAAACTTAAAAAAAACGATAATATTACTAGTACGGCCCAAATGACCAAAGAAAATAATATAAAGAACAGTCGCAAAATCAGCGTACCATCATCAGTGCCTTCGGTTAAGGGACCCCCACGGTCTCGGACTTCGTTTGATCTGCGTACTTCGTCACCCGCTGCTACCGCAACCCCCATGACATCTCTGGTATTTTTTTAAATTTATTTAAACAATTTCTGCACATTATCACAATCTTTTCTATTCATAGCGCGCCATTAACTTTTCATCTGTCAATAATGCTCCGATGACGGACAACGAGGAAATTGAGATAAATACATTAACTGGAGATCATGATCGTGTTTCGATAGAGCTTACCAATCGGTTGGCTAAACTGCAGATGGTTCGTAGTTTTATGAGGTAAGTTATTATGTGTAGGTGTAATCATGATTTAACAAGTCTTTTTATTTATATAGAACAAATGATATTAATGGCGCTTTGCGACAAGCTATTAAATTAAATGATCGCTCCGTGTTAGTGGATCTGCTTGGTGCTGTTCTTGAGAAGACGTGAGTATACCAATAAGAAATGAAATTATATTTATAAATTAAATTTGTGTGTTTAGTTCTGCTTGGAATCTAGATATGGGTGTTCTGTTACTTCCGGAAGTCTACGAAATGATACAAAGTGAACATAAATTGTGAGTTAATAATTAAATTTAAATATATAATTGGCTAATTCTAATAATCTCGTTTATAGCCATTGCACACGAGCCTGTGACACCTTACGCGTAATTCTATCTAGTTTCTTGCCAATAATCCAGTCAAACACGAGTTCATGGGCGAGTAATTCTCATCGTTCACTGGGTGTAGATATAACTCGCGAGGAACGCCAGAACAAGTGTATGGAGTGTCGTCAGTGGCTGCTGCGCATTAAAGTGTTGCCACACAACAAACACATGGGTTCGACAGTGGGTCAGCTGCAGAATCTCATTGTGGATTTATGAGTTTGTGAGCTTCTTGCACTTATAACTATTTATTATCTTCTAAAATCTAAAATAGTACATTGTGTCGAACTATGGTGATAATATTTTTAACATGTATATCCTTTCATCAATTTGTATTAGTTATTTTATTATTTTAAGTATATATGAAATGCTAAAGATTTGTCCACCTCATAGAACAGACAACAAACATATTTTGTATCATATTATTAATTATTATATATTTATTATATCCGCCTGTATTCCACGCATCGTAGTTTAGTAGATACCCATGTCAAAAGCATCTCCAAGATCATATATCAAGTTTCCTTTAGTCATGCATTTAAATTACGCTTGTATTATTATTATTATTTTCTAACCAAAACCATAAAACACAGAAATCACACATAGAGTTAAACCAAATAGAGAAACATAATTCATACAAAATATACTGACACGAATTTTGTTTTACTTAAAATAGACTAAACCAGTTGGCCTTTTAACCCAAAAAAAAAGTAGGCGTTATATATATATTAATTTAGCTTATTTATACATTTAAAAGTAATAATAATTTTAGAAAAACCACAATTCCTAGCTAGCTGTAAAGTCCTTGCAGCATGCATAATACATGTACATATCATATTCGCGAAAGCCTTCATAGATTGTTAGTTTTAAAAAAATCTACATGTTAGTTGATAAAAAAATAAAATATACCTTTTATATAAGTATAACTGTGTTTTTTGTTTAATACATTAACCGAGAAGTACAAAAAATTAGGTAAAGGATGATTTGTTTTAATTTCTGATAGCAATTCAGATGATCGAATTTTTAATGGTACCAGTTTGTTATTTGGAATTGAAATATAATTATTATTGTTATTGTTAATTTCATCTATATCCTTAAGGTTATGTGTGTACTTCGCATGTCTGAATATCAAACTTTATTATCATTCCGATCACGCGATAACGTTTCGAGTCTATGTGTTTTTTATTTGTATGAAGCATAACCACACACAATAATAGGCTATATATGGTTATGGATGAAAAACTTTTCTGCAACAAAATAAAAAATGAAATATGAATTCATTGAGCCCTAATGTTTTCCAAACGTGACGACTGGTTAGGTCATGCTAATGT
The DNA here is from genome assembly GCA_027564075.1 of Bolitophila hybrida. Taxonomy (NCBI): domain Eukaryota; kingdom Metazoa; phylum Arthropoda; class Insecta; order Diptera; family Mycetophilidae; genus Bolitophila; species Bolitophila hybrida. The sequence continues at coordinate 4,900 of JANSTU010004210.1, forward strand.
TCTGATTCGTATCTATTCGAGCCTTTTTCCCTAATGTGACTCTAACAACTTTGCTAATGTAAATGCGAGTTATCTGCACCGAGACTTATTATTGTTATTTATCATCATACGTATGTATATGTAAATTGATGGCATCAATGTCCCGTTTTTTCAAATCAACAAATTATTTTAGAAATAACTATTAACAACAAGAGTAACACACTATTATTTAAAGGGCTACATTCTAAAAATACTTCGTTCTGCCTGGAATCAAACCGGAGCCCTTCGACCGGCTAGCTAAACGGTTAAAAGCCACAAATTAAAAAATGCACGTATTTAACCATAATTATTAAATGATTAAAAAATGTGTGGAATAATTACACAATTTTACTAAACAAAACTTTATATACATTAAATGGTATTGATACAAAAAAAACAATAATTAATGCGTCAATAATTATAAACATACAAATTTCACATATTTTTATTAAATATATACAAACACATTCTATTTTTATAAATACATAAATTTCATACACAAGAATAAATCTAAATATACATATGCTGCCACCTATTCGTCATTTTACAAAACAATTAAAACCGCTGTATTGTATATATGTACTAAAAATCCGTACTCTAAATTATCGGAGCGCTCCATCGAACTGTCAAACATTATTACTGTCACTTTGATAGAAAATATATCAAACATCGCACGTGTGCCCTGTTCCCGCACTGTCGCCGATACTTTTCTTGTTATCTCTACATAATTTTAGGCCAGTGCTCCCAGTCCTGTAGATCTACAAGCAATCACAATGCAGCACGACGACGTAAGTTGATATCAACACGATGTGTTGTGTTTCTCTGAACTAATAATAAAAAACCTAACCTCAATGTTTTTTTAAACCGTGTGTGTGTCTTCTTTATATCCGCAGGTCGTCTGGAGTATTATCAACAAGTCGTTCTGCTCGCACAAGGTCAAGACTGAGACACAACAGTTCTGTCGTCATGAGTACAATTTAACCGGTCTCTGCAGTCGACTGTCCTGCCCATTGGCCAACAGTCAGTACGCGACTGTGCGCGAGGAAAAGGGTATTCTGTACCTATACATGAAAACGGCTGAACGTTCGCACTTCCCCGGTAGACTATGGGAGAAGGTTAAGTTATCACGTAACTTTGAAAAGGCAATTCATCAAATGAACGAGAACCTGGTGTTCTGGCACAGTTTCATTCGACAAAAGTGCAAACAGCGTTTTGTCAAGATCACCCAATATCTGATACGTATGCGTAAGCTGAAACTGAGACGTGAAAAACTGCTGGTACCACTGCAGAGGAAGATCGAACGTCGTGAGGGTCGCAGAGAGAAGAAAGCATTGATTGCGGCAAAACTCGACAGTGCCATTGAGAAGCAGCTTCTGGATCGTTTGAAAAAGGGTGCCTACAACGATATCTATAATTTCCCACAGACAGCGTTCAGCAAAGCTCTCGAAGAGGAAGAGGTTGAAGAGGATGTTGATGATGAGGAGCGTGAGGATGAGGAGAACGAGAAGGAAATGGAATTCGAACCGGAACTTCAGCGTGAACTTGAGATGGATGATGAGTTCGTTGAGGCTGATTCTGCCGATGATGATGATGATGATGATGACGAAGAGATTGGAGAAGATAGTGATGCCGATATGGAATCAGACGCAGAAAGTGATTCTGGCGAGCGTGAGCAGGTCGAGCTGGACAGTGATTTTGAGTCGTCCGATGATGATGATATTGAGGTGAGATACTCTTTTTTCGGTTACATTTACATGAAATTCTGTGCTTTTTTATATTTGTAGCAGAAATATTGGCCCTTTTTGCACATAATTATTAAATTCTTCAACCTAATCCAACGACCGATTCGTTGCATCGCAGTTGCGCTCTGCCGATCTTGACTTTTAAATGTTAATTGCGTTACAACAACAATAACACACAAACACACACGCTCTTGATTTTTACCTGTATACTTCAGGTTACATACGCTCGCGCCGCAATAATAATACGAATGATAAATAATGTTTACATATATTGTTGATATTAACTACATATATATATTAAAATTTATAGTATACCGTGTGTATGCACATAGTCGTCATCGTATAGAGAACATAATAATTGTGATCCAAAGTGTTGTGGGGATATGGCTGCTTTTGCCGGTTAGTTTCTCGTAAACAGTTCTGGAATCCAGAAGTGTCGTCGGTGCGATTTTTTTTGTAGTGCGCATGAGTATTGTACTCAAAATTCAGCGAGTAAAATTTTGTTGACTGAGGGTTGATTACGCGTTTTAGTTATTCTATTCTCAGAGAGTCGTGAGAAAAAACCAGTTGTGAATGTTAAAGTTATTTTTAGTGTATCTGTGACCAGGATCTTAACAAAAGATCGCCAATAAATAAAGTTTTTGAGAATATTTTTTGTTCTTATTCTAGTAAACATAAAAATAAATGTAATTTCATTTGTATAATATGTAAACTATATCCTATCTTTTAAATTAACTGATCTTGACAATGGTTATTTACTCTGTATAGAAGGTCGCTTAGTTTTTTTTTAGTATATGTAAATTAATCTGTAAAATGTTGTATTTTTAAAATACACGTGTTTTTTGGTAATATATGTATTATGTTTTGCATTAAAACTATTGGCCAATTATATTTAGTCAACGATCAGCAATTTATACGTGCAACAACGAGTTTATTTGTTTATTTATTTAACGGTTTTGTATTGCGATAATTAAATGGCGTGTGTGTATGTGTTTCATTGAAACGTGCGGAAGTGACTTTTATTAAATTAGTGAATTTTATTCTTGTTCTTTAGTAATTCTATTTATAACTACGGAATAATAAACAAAAGTGCTACCCCAACAATAACAATTGATCAAAACCACACACTTCGTTCACAGGAAGCAAAAACACCGAAGGCCGCAACCAGTGCAAAACCAGCCGGTTCCAGCAGCAAAGTCACCAAGCCCAAATCTACCAAGAAGATTCGCAAGCCACGCGTCGAAATCGAATATGAGGTGGAAACTGAGCCAACACGGCAAAGGGTACATCAATAAGGTACAGAGTTGCAAGTTGATTTGCAGAATTCTTATGTTTTTATTGATATACCATACTTCTAAAAAAATGTGTTTTTCACTATTTGTTTTTATAATTACAAATTCCAGACATTATACGAGAACGCAATTTTTAAAACGAGAATTTTCGGAGTTTTTTTTTAAATAAATGGGATTTTAATTGTACACTGTTTATTGGAATTTTATAAAATTCAAAGATAGAAATGGATGGGTCTAATCCAAAGTTAGAAATAAGTGTAATTAGGTCTTTTTATGAGGCTTATACTAGCAATATTATTGTGTATAATGGTGAGTGTATTTTATAGAGATTTTCGTTAACATGTATTTTGGTTATTCGTTTTAATTTTTTTCGAAAGCTAGAATATTTTCTCAGAATCTACCTTGTTATTAAATGTATTCCGTTCAAAATCATTGCACCTCTTTGCTGAATTCTTTAAAAGTCACTGACCAACAATACAAATCAGATATAAGAACCAAGCGACGCAATGACATCATCGACATAATTTTTAAATAAATAAATTATTTATATTGTTATTTGTCTGGATGACAAAGGCCTCTAAGCCACTTGAACGCCCCCAACTCATCAACAACTGATGACAACATCAAAATTAGACAATCGAATATGAGATGTTTTCAAATGATGTAGATATATAATTTGACCTCTTTTATGAGTCTCGACTCAGGTAAGTTAGCATAAAAATGGTTATATGATGACAAGAAGGACATTTTGTTGATTTGGTAACGATTTCAAGATATTTGCTTATTTATTTGATCGGATCATTGCTTTTCTAAATCTCTTTTCGCTTTTCATAATATTGTTATTAAAAAAGTCTATACCAACGACGTGGACGTGGAATATGAAACAATAAAAAAAATGTGTTTACACCCTTTATATGTAATTGTTGCATACATTTAGGGAAAATAAAATTATTTTTCAGTTTTATGGGTTTTTTTATAGTATGTGGGTAATTGTGGGTTTTAAGAGTTACGTGTTTAATTACAAGCAATATGGGATTTTTATTAAGAAATATGTTTTTTCAAGAATTGTCGGATTTATGAATTATTAATGAACTATTATTAAATAACAAAAATTGTGGACTTAAACAGTTACGTGTTTTATTTAAAGAATTGTGTTTTTTTTTCAAGAATTATGGTTTTTTACAAGATTTATTGGTTTATGCAAGAATTGTGGGTTTTATGAATTATCAAAATCAAAATCAAGATTTGTGAGTCTCAAGGTATGCTTTTTTCTCAATTTGTGGGTTTTAAGAGATATGTGAAATATATATAGATATGTGAAATTTCAAGACTTCTGTTATATTACGTTTTTGGGAACAGGTCAGATGCTCTAACTTTCATTTGCTCGCACATTTTGTTACAAATATAATAATAAATATAATTTATTACGCTAGTCGTAGCTCTTAGAAATACATATTAATTTAAACCAAAAAAACAAAACTGATCAAGAGATGTGTTTCAAGAACTATATATTTTGAGAATTGCGTGTTTAAATTGAATTGGGTAATATTTATTTGTGAGATTTAAGAATAAAGTGTTATATTTATTATTATATTTAATATTTTAATATTCTTCTTAATATTTTACTTTTTTAACACTACTTTTTTACAAGTTAAAATATTTAAAATCAAAAATATTTCACGGAATGTTCAATCTGTACACTTACACCGACAATACGGAACGTCATAACGCACTCTTGACTGTTGACAACTAGCGATCACAACGATCGTCCCGAGAAGCTTTAAGGCTGCTGACAGACCAATTTTGTATGGCAGCTAATCAGACCGCAAATATTTGAAAAAAAAAAAATCAAATATGCTTCCTCGTCTGAACGAAATAAAGTTGCTAGCTTTGTTGTTGTATCGAAGAATACATATACGCAGATAAATATCATGTCAGTTACAAACGAAGAAATGCCTAGCGAAAAGAAGGCAATTCGAAGGTGAATTCCACAACATTCAAAAGGATCTCGACGAAGATTTCATAAAGTTTATTTTATATTACAGAATGACACTGGATTGTTACGTTTTATTACTTAAAAAGTTAGAATAGGCGATACAAGTAAACTTAAACATTTTAGAGCAGAGCATCCATATCCATATGCGTTGACGAGCACGTAAATAAAAAGTCATTTTAAATGAAATTCAGATTAGAATGAATGCATTTACAAATAATAAAAAAAATATAAATATATTTATTATTATAACACAAAATGCATCGTCTGATGAAGCAAGACAGGTCAGAAAAACATGTCACCAGAGGGAGAACTTTCCTGGCAATATAACAAAGTCTTGTTTAAAAATTTAAATAAACAAAAAATGAATTCTCTATGTTTCTAATTCTAATGTTTCCAATATGAAATAAAACAACTTCCATATATAAATACATTTGTTTTTAATCAATTAAATTGTATAAAATAAATATTTAGGTATAAAGATTTCATGTCCACTAATTCTAACACCCGAAGTTCTTATTATATTGGAAGAAAAACCATGAATGTAAGGGTCACCATTATGCCTCGATTTGATGATGATTGGAAAATCAAAAAAGTTAATTTACCACTATATTACAAATCATCCAAAATTGCTTGGCAAACCTCTGCGCCTCTTAAGTACTATAGATTTGTTCATCCCTGAAATGTCTCGTCACTTACCAGTAAAAGCAATTTAATTTATCGATAATGTCTTTACCGATGATGAATAATTCTAGGTTATATTTTTACCACCCAAAAATACACCCTTGTTGCACTCACTTGACAAAAATGTCATACAATCCCTTAAGCAGCAATATCGATTCAGAGAAAAGGCAGTTCTTAAAAGACTCAATTAATATTATTTTAACTAATAAAACTGCATATTTATCTATAAATCACAAAACTGATTTTTCTTAAAAATTATATACTTTATTTTCTATATAAGCACATTTTTCTACATAAAAAACATTATTGAACGCAGCCAATCGAATCTCTCATCATTTATTTAGTATAATCATATTAACCATAGCCATAGCCGAGTGGGTTAACGCGTTGGCCTGGCTTATGGGAGGTCGCCGGTTCAATCCCGGCCGTAGCACTCTAAAATCAGTAGGTTCCTCTTGCTATTAATAACCTATTTCTGAAATAGGTTATTGGTTAGGAGTAACGGAACATTTATGTCATCAATTAACATATACACACGCAACAATAAGTGTATAAGTTTTTACACGAACCTTGTATAGAACAATAAGTGTATGATGGCGTTGGTGATTCAAGAATCCGAATATAAATAGCAGGATAGATCTCGGTGCATGGAGATATCTCAAAAATATGCACATTTGCCCTGCAAAATAGTTATAGTCGCATTGGGGATGTGTTGTGAGTGTTAGAGCACAGTAGCTCAAATAGGAGTAACACAGAACAAACAGCACATAAGCATAAGCATAAGTCGTGTGAACCCGTAATGGTCAATGAATCCGGTGTGCAGCATTGCACACCGGCCCTATGTCCCACATTGGATTACAGGACCCAATGAGATATTAGGTCCTTTTCCTAATTTTGTTGATATAAATATTATTTTCGTTGGGATTGTCATAAAGAAAGATAATCAAGCCATACAAAACAACATCTTAAAAAGATTCAACGAGCACGCGATATACGAAACCAGATTTATTTCAATTGATAGTGTATTTATATGAAACATACAAATATACTCGTACATATGTAATTATAATTAAATTAAAACATTTTTCACCATATGTTTTTAACATTGTATTCATTTTTGACCGATAGGATACGATGATTTAGGCCGCCGCGACCTTTTAGGATACAACCTTTTTGACTCGACGTTTCAGGCAATCACCTTTTAGCCTACGACGTATGAAGTCGTGACGTTTTAGTCGCGACGTTTAAGGCCACGATGTTTTAGGCCGCTACCTTTTTTCACGATGTTTTTGTATCGCGAAATGCAGGAAAGCAGGAAAGTAATGTTATTTTAAAAAAATTCTTTTAAATTTGTGTCATTCAACATATGATTTTTAAATATTTGGAAGATACGAATATTTTGTCATAAATAATCAATCAATCAATTATAGTTTTATAGATATTAGGTGCCCACGAGTATATTTTTCTATAAACTATGTTATATTCAGTAGAAAAATATAATGTAAAGGGGTTGTGATCAACAAAAAAACTGTACCATAATATATATTGTCTATATTATTTTATATGGTATATGTGATAGTATAGTTCAATATATATATTCTATAAACGACGAAAAAAAAACTTTAAACGGTCATATCAAGGCGAATCGATGCTTGTGAGATCCGACAAACCCTGACCGTGTAAAAAGGCATTCGGGTCACGATGTTCATGTGAAAATTGCCAAAGAAATGTCGATCAATGTGGATTATTGCGCAAATGTCTGGTAAGTTTGTTATTGTTCATATATTTTTCAATATAAGTGATACATTGTGATGTTTTTTTACAGGTGAGCGTAGTAAGTTCCGGAAAGTAGGCCCGAGCGGTTCTGGTGGAGCAAAATATTCTACTGAAACCCTCACAAATTCGTTGTACCGCTGTTGGTCTTCATTCCTCAAGTCAGACAATAAAGTCGCTTCCATAAACATTAAAAAATTAAATAGATATAAATTAATAATCCATACTGAGACTGGCATGCGATTTATTTTATGTTTCCCCGCAAAAAAAGAAAAATTATTAGAAAGAAACATATATTTTTTTGTTTTTTTTTTTTTTCTGAAGCGACCTATAAATAACTCAAACAAACTTGTTTAAAAACATATGAAGAAACAGTTTTTGTGACTCTATTATAATTTCCTGTTTTGGAGTTTGGGGGATGGGATGAATATCCGCTGTGTGAAAGTCAATTTATTTTCTTACAAAAAATAAAAAAAATAAATAAAATCGCAAAATACAAAGTAAAAATATGATGGGGTGAGTGTTTTTTAGTTGAAATTAAATTAAATTAAATCATATGGTATATCAAACAAAAATTGTTTGAATATTTATTATTTAAGATGTTCATTAATTTTTACCAATTCTGAAGATAATGCTTTTTAAAATAATTGAGTTATATACTTGTACCTTAAGAGATAATAAAGCACAATTCCCTAGAAGAAAAGAAAACCTGTCAGATCTGTTTACACACATCAATCGATCTACTTAAGCGTACCCCAATTTACTAAAAAACAACATCTAAATTAAAAGAAAATTAGAAAAAACCTACAATAAGTCGGAAACAGGAATCCAGCACAGGATACAATGCCGGCAAATACATTAAACAATCCAGTCCACAGCCACTTTTTAGTGGTCAACATAATAAACATGAGTCCAATGGTAACGCCCACAATTTCACTAAATCCTAAAAAACACAACAATTCATACAAAGTTAATATTTTACAATTCATACTTACCAAAAATAATCGTGTTAACAGATAGAAAATCTCTTCCAAAAGCCTTTACATTCAAGAGCATTCCATTGTAGTTGGTAACGTAAACAGCCCATGCAGTATGCACAGCAATCATGGTCAAAACTGCACGTGGACCTTTCCACAGGGACCACCAAGTAGCAGGTCGTGGTTCCTTGAGCATATTTTCACTTTGGACTAGTAGTCGAGCGTCCAGATCACTGGACACCGTATATTCACGCTTGTTCAAAGCAACCGACTGTAGAAGAACCTGTTTCGTAGACTCTAGTTGTCCTTTGCGCAGTAGCCATCGCGGTGAGTCTGGAATTAGCAGCCACAGGAGAATGTATCCAGCGGTTGGCAATGAAATTGCTAGATATAAATTTGACCAGTCTGGAAAGAGGTATGCTAGACCGGGCAGCATGATAACACCGATGGACCAAAAGTTTTCAAAGAGACACGTCACAATTGTACGATGCTTGCCGCCTGTTATGTCGGTGACTGTTTATGCGACAATTATGTTATTTTTTTTTGGAAAATGGTTAAAACACAGTCTTACAGATCATTTGTCCGGATGTGTACATTTGGGCACAACAAACAGCCGATAGGTACCGAAAGAAGATGTGCACTTCAAACACATTCGTGGCTCCGGTCAGACAACCACAGAGTATTTGTGTAGTCATGCCAAACAGCATGATCTTACGCGGTGAGAATCTACAAAACGCGAAAAAGTAGATACATAGATGAATGCCAAAATAATAATAATATAAATTCAATGTAATTACACTTCGAGAAGTTTAACAGCCAGAATTCCGCCAGTAAGTACGCCAAACAGATGAGCAAATTGCGTAACGGCAACAAGAATAGTACGGGAACACACCAGATCGAAACGAGTTGTCAGGGAATCAAAGTTGAGTGTATGTTCAAATTGCTCGCATGGAACCACTGGACGATTGGACGTCCACTTCTGTCCGGAGTCGAGTTTATCGATTGTACTGCGATTCGTGTGAACGTCTGTATAGACATAACAGTAGTCCGGATTAAGTGGCTCTGTCGATCGCATTGGATGTGTGATTTGAATCCATTCGGTCCGATTGATGTTGGCTGTTTCCAGTGGTACCGGTGGTTTGCAGAAAAACTCACCAGATTCTGGTATGGGAGCAGTGAAAATGATGCAGGCCATAAACCAGGCTGAAGGTATTTTGCACAGGAATATAAGTAGAACAGCACGACGTTGCCAAGGACCCCAGTCGCCGATCACTTCGGTTATACAGTCTTTTGGTTGCATTTTTTTGGAATGTATGTTCTGATGTATGTTCACTGTTCACTGACTTTTTTTCTGTGTATCAATTCACAAGCACACTATAATTGGATGCAACTTTATCACTAGCACAAGTTTATTTTATAAAAAAAATAAAACAAATAAAAATATAAACACAGCAGATCAAATACTATACCCAAGCCGATCGGAAAGGCTACAAAGGTTCACATACTAAAAATAAAATAGTTCTTCCTAATGTATAATAATAATTGATAATTAAAATTATAGAAATAAAAACAAGCCGTGCCAATCGAACGATAAAATACGCACTGAAGGTGTGTGTGCGTATATCTTTACTCCAAATTAATGGGACCTCGCAATTAACTTTGTATATCTTATCAATGTTATCAGACACACTCGATCCGAGAGACTGAACAGCGCGACCGCAGACGACTTATATCGCGGTTCCCCTTTTTGCGTGAACGTCTTATATTAATTAGTCATTTAAGCTGAGGCCATAACCAATAAGCAAATATACTCGTGCATCTTGAGATACACATTCGACGACCAGTATATTAATATATTATTAATAAATATACCACAAATAATATACTATATAGTCTCTTAACAAGTTACTTGCTATGATATTAAATACACTTCTAATAAATTAGAAGCATTTTCTCAATGATCAATGACACAATTTCCATAATGTTTATAATAAAAGCAATACATAAATAAACGTAAGCGCTCCATGTGTACACGAACCGAAACATTTGCCACCAGATAAGCGCCGCAGCTTATACTTTATAGCCTAGTATTGAACATTTTCAGGTAGATTAAGTCGGTTATTTTTTGTAATTCTCCTTATTGACTTTTTATTGATAAGCTTGCGATGAGTGGAGACACACAATAAAAGCACGTGAGATAAGCGGCTGCATGAGCGTTGGGGAAATACAAAAACTGACGTTTCCCAAATGTTTTTTTTTTTTAAAGCGAAAATCTGTTTTTGTTCAGGGATTATAATTAATTTACGATTGTCTCGTCTATATCTTGTTAAATCAATATTAAATGATTAAAAGCAGCGAGATTTTAAAAAGTGCGACATTCGTAATTTTGAAATTGAATACGTTCTTATAGCTTTTGGACAACACCAACTTCGGGAATATTTATTGGAACTCGGAATTAAACATATTAATATATTATAGAAATTGTAGATTAGAGTATTCCTTATATGGGTTAAAAGAAGAATATTGATTGGATCACAAAAAACCGCATTGGGTCAGTTTAATAATTGCTGACGCGTGAGTTCAATGCACAGCGCGTGGTTCACAATAAGCGCAATAGATAACATGTCAGTGTTAGAATTAGACAATTCCTTTTAATAGTAATAATATTATTTGTTTAAAACTGTAAAGTAATAAATAGGATGAATGTGTTCTTGCAATTTAGTAATAGTAGAGCTGACATCCGCCAATCCATAGGAACCCGCAAGACGTTACTGCCACTCCCGAAAAAAGAATTTAGCAGTTTTACTAGTTTATTATCAATAGTTCAATTTTCTCAAAAACAATATCACCATTTTTATTATGTTTGAGGAAACTTAGCCTATATTCATATTATTGCTAAAAATTGATTTAAAGACATTGCTCTGAATTAAAGACAAATAACTTGGATCAATACTATCAGATGTCGCCTACCGTCTGAGAGTGCAGACGTGCTATATGAACTCTTTACAGAGTCAACGGCAGCTTGCCAAGTCCCGAAAACGCGATTTATTATATATATATTAGCAGGGTGGCGTATGATCGTCTATAGAAGGTCAACGGCAGCGTGCATAGTCCCAGTTAGTGTGGACTACCGATAAAATCCGCTTGTTTGGAATGAAACAACTACTACGACCCTTGGCTAGAAACACCGGACACGAGTTGGAATTTGGAACGTTCGGGCTTTGTTTGTGGATCGACGAAGCAAACAGGCCATGATCGAGATGAGGCAGTACAAGTTGCACTTTCGAGATTCTGCTATATGGCTCTGGTGAGCTTGCCGAATTCGACGGATGCGTTATCTTGTTCTCTGCTAGAGCAGTCCATGAAAGAACACGCCGAGAGGATGTTGGGATCGATATATCTCGCCAAGCCAAAGCTAGTTTGATTTTCTACACCCCTGTTTCGGGGAGGATATTGACGTTTAGCCGAATGCCGTTTGGCCGAAAGCCATTGGACAAATAATAACAAATCGTGAGTAGAATCGCACACACCAATTAGGGCAATTTAATAGAATCCAGTTCAGTTCAGCTGAAAGGGCGGTTGAATTATTTTACGTTGAATTATCCCGTGGCTTCGATAACTCGATGAAAAAATCAGCCGATTAAAAATGAGAGTACCAACAAAATTGGTGTCGATAAATAAATAAATGAGTGTTTGTTTATTATTTTTTTTTATTTTATATTTATAAATTGAAGAGAAAAAAAAATAATTAAAGTTTACAAGTTATTCATTTTTACAAGTTTTTTTTTGTGAAAAATTCAAAAATTTTGAAGAGTTTATTATAAGTGAATAATAGATCTATCTTGCTATTTATATTCGGAATCATCAACGCCATCATACACTTATTGTTCTATACAGGGTGCGTGTATATATGGTTATTGATTGCATTAATGTTCCGTTATTCCAAATCAATAATCTATTTCAGAAATAGGCTATACCTACTGATTTTAAGTGCTACATTCATTAAACCGGCGACCTCCAATAAGCCAGGTCAACGAGTTAATCCACTCGGCTATGGCTATGCTGACGTGTTTTCATGTAAGCAACGTAGTACGGTAGCGGATGAACTCTTTTTTAGAGTTAACGGTAGCGTGCCCAGTCCCAGTTAGCGCGAATTACTGGTGCTTCTTATTTCGATAAGGATACTCAGGCAGCTTGTTTATAGGTACTTATGTGTCTCAAAATTAATGCGGCTAGTCGAAGTCTGAGCGAAATACCGATGTTATTTTCGGTGGGAAGATGTGTTGCTGTACTTTCAAATTAGTTGGAACAGTCAAAAATACATCTGAAAACTAAGTCGACAAGTGTACATTTTAGTATGGTGGCGGATGAACTTCCTGAGGAGGTCAACGGTCCTAGTTCGTATGGATTACCGATATAACCGA